>APFE030013659.1:22831-61765 GCA_000404065.3 Pinus taeda | reverse complement strand
TAATAATTATTAATGGGGTTGATATAAGCTTAATAGTGTATATCAATCACATTGGTAAATGTAGTTGTACATGTGTTTCATATATGCTTATCTACATATATAAACCACATTAGTAAATATGATTATATTAATAATTATAAATATTATACCCTAAATGAATTATAAAAAGGTAATAAATTGAAACAATTTAAATTATAGAAAAATAATTAAACCAAACATGAAATTAATTTTTAAAAATAAAAACGCATTGAGAAAGGTCAATGTATATCGTGATGGTGATTCATAGATACACAAAACCTTAGAACACAGAAATTACATCAAAGAAAACATATAACATACGCAGATTCCACACACACACCTAGAAAGTATATCAAAGAAAACATATAACACACAAACAAAACCAAAAACTCCACACCCCGTCACACCAAAGGCGATCTGGGAGGAGAACGTGCAGACAAAACATTAAAATTCGGCCAAATTATAAGGAAATTGAAATCAAAATAGTAGATTCTATTCTTTAATCTCCAACAATGAAACCCAAGATTCCAAAGATTCCAATCTCCAACTGTAAAATCAAAGGAGGAACAAGCATTTCACAAATCCCGTCACAAATAAATTTGTATTCTACACCACAAAACTAAATTACAAGCCACATAAATAATGATAATAAGATCTAACAATTTCTAAAACAAAACAATTCTCTTGAAAAAATCTCTCAAAAGTCTCTAACCAATAACACATAAAATATGATTACATTTTCATGTAAACATTATTCTAATTATTTTAAATTTTATTTTAATATTCCAAAGCATTTTGAAATTTATTTTTAATATTCCAAAGTGTTTAAAATAATAATGCTTGGTTTTCTACTGTTTTAAATCTTTCCCTCCCCTTAGCCTAACACTTTTCCTCCCAAGTTATGCTTTGTCTTGTAACTTCCTATACGAAAGGAAAGAAGTGAAAATTTGAATAAATTTAAATCTCTCTTGTAATCGACATGCACATCGTTTAAATTTAATTTTTCTTCGTGTATAGTCATTAGCTTCAATAAATTTAAATGCTCTGAACATACCAAATTTAAATTAAATTCTATATTAATTCAATTAAACATAGATTTAAATTCATTAATTTCATAATTTAATTATAAATTATAATCCAATTTAATTTATTTATTTTATACAATATTAGTACTTACTATTGTGTGATATTAATTTTAAAATTTATATTATTATATAAAAAATTATTGTTATAATTATTTAAATATTTATATTTTTTTAATAAAAAATAAAAGTTAATTGCTTTTTGAAGCCATAAATAAATAGTGTAGAAAACTAATTGGATATTAAACCTAACACGAGAGTAAACCCATAGAGTTGAATCATGGACTTACGAAATGGCTTTATCGTCATAATCTTTGGGATAAAGGATCATAGTAATGAGTTCCTCCGATAAAAACAAATATGTTAAAAAACTGTGAATGCATATGCGTACCGTCCGTCACCGTGAACTGAAGATATTTCCATGACTACAATCACCCATTGTGGACGCGGATGATTTCAATTACCGCTTAAATAGTTTTAGTTATGCCATCATATCCTTTTAGAAAGAGGATATTACACTTATTTATTAAACCCTAAATATATTTTCCAAACGTATTATACATATAATTTTGATCTACATTGTTTTTCCAAAAGACTTATTTGTTAAGAATTTTTGTTTTATGATGTTGAATGGTATAAAAGATATTTTTCCTTATGTATAAAGCTCCGTTACCAAACTTTCTGTGATAATAATTTTTTTTCTAGTTTAATTAAAACATAGTTCCTTCCATGTTAGGAACCATAATATTTTATTTTCTGATGTTTTAACTATCAAAATAATACCAATCTCAGTTGATATCCAACTTAACATAGTAACATCTAAAAACACAATAATTTTGAGAGAAAAGCCAAACTATATTGAATTCATATTTAAGTTAGAAATAATTAATTTCTACTTGTCTATGGTTGTAATTCTCTATTTGAGGAGTTTGTTCCTACATAATAGGAATTAGCTAGAATATAGTTTCTCCTAGTTTAGTGCGTGGTTGAGAGAATCTCTCAACCCCACTACTGTACGTCTAAGATAGAATTCCTATCTTGAGACTTTTGCTTGTATAAATATGTGTGTAATTTCATTGATGAGTAATATAGAATATATTTTGAGTGTGTGCTATTTTATCTTGGTATCAGAGCCCTAAGGGCTGGCCCCTTGTGGGCTTGGCCCCTCTTGGGCTGAGGCAAATAAAAGATATATTTTGTTTTAGCTTCTGTTTGTTTGTCAATCTATATCTAAATATGTGTTGAAAGAAATCTGTAAGGCTGTGGTAGCAAAGACGCGCAGAGGGACTTGTCACTCGTGGCTACAGGTCGAGGTCTGAACTACCCAGCAGATCAGTAGCACAGGTCGAGCGGTCGAACTGACTGCGCAATCCGTCGTGTGTCTGCCAGTGGGAGAGTGAGATCCACTGGAGTAGTGATCCAAACGAGCTAGGGAGTGGTATTTTTCCTACGCCCTATACTAGTTTCAAATATGTGGTGATGATGGATGCAGTCGAGGATCAATTAGTGAAACAATCTCAAAGTGATCTGTTGGCAGCGTAGAAGCGTGGACAGGCTTGTTCGTGCTTGCAAAGGCGAAATGGCTGTTGTGGTGAGTTATCGCCTGGTCGATTGGTAGATCCGGTTTCAGTGGCGAGATTCCAATCCAGTTTGGGGATCAAGATGTGATCTGCTGCGAAGGAAGCTTGGATCTAGAGTGAAGGATGCGTTTGGGCCGATCGGTGCAACGTGGTTGAGCAAGAGGCCGAAAGGGAGCAACACTGGTGCCTTGATGCACTGTTTTTGGTAGCAGATCTACTGTGGATCTTCCCTTCACTACGCAATCGGACAAGGGTTTCCTGAACACGATGAGGGTTTCTGCGTAGTTATTGACGAAGTGGCAGATTTTGTGGCATTATGTTGCGATGCCGGGAGAATTGGATACTGAAATGTGATGGAGGATGTGCTAGCTAATGAGGAACGCTGTCCGATTTTCATGGAGCCTATTGAAGAAAGCTACAATTCGGTGGGAGGTCTAAGTTGATACCTTTGTAGAGCCGCTGTCTTGGTGGAATTTATGTCCCAGATCCAAGCATGGCTATGGAGGCTTGTTGATAAGAGTCAGCTGATCTGCATGGGAATTTTTGGACCTGAGATCGGTCAAGTGTGGCAGCTGATCTGAATGGCCTGATTATGCCCGATAGTATAGAGGTTGGAGGATCGGGCCACATGGGACTAGTCAGTTCCACGCCTCAAAGAGGTTCGTTTGGGAAGTGGTGTGGTGGCCCGACTGAAGAATCATTTTAGTGAGGCCCGTTCAAATATAGAGTAGTGAAGCAATCAAGTTAAAGAGTTGTTGGAATGGGGACGCTTCTCCTGTTAGCTCTCGTAGGTCCGTTGATGGAATTCAGAGGTCCTTCGACGGTGTAGGAGGTGTAAAAGTGTTGGCCAAAGAAGTTACATGACCGAAGATTGGTCCGGCTGGATTGTTTTTCTGTTGACGCCGATGTTTGATGTCTGGCAGTTATTTTTTGCTGGAGCCTGTGATTGCCTATGAGATCTGATTGCGTAGAGGAATGCACGTGGATTGAAGTGTGCCATCTACGTGAATTGACTGGCGGGCGTAGCACAGATCGGAGGCGTTTGATTTGCTGTGCGCTGAGAGGAGTAGACATAGTTCTTGCTCTGCCATGGCACTTTATGGACGGAGGGGAATGCAACTTCTTTTTTCTTGCAATACTGTAGTTGGGATACACATGTTGCATGTTTAGCAGAAGACGCAGACCTGTTATTTCTGTTTTGTTTTCATGCAGATCTGGCTGATGAAAGGGATGTGTGAATTATTTGGTTGCCTGATCTTTCTTTTTTCTTTTTTTCTGCAGAGCTTGCCATGAATAGGGCAGTGGTATTTGTGTGCGTGATGAAATATTGGGGTCAAACCTTCACTCCAGAAACCCAAGTAGTATATCAAATTAAAATATCTCCCCCAAGATCTCTTCAGATACAATTATATGGATGTTGTTATCAGATTTTCATCTTTCTATTATGGTATCGCAAATATTATTGGCATAATATTTGTCTTGATGAGCCAAGTGGGAGTTGAGCGAATGTGTTAGTTTTTTGGAGATTGGACGGCCAGCAGTCCACTCCTAAGTAGATGGTGAAGGAAGATACTTGGCTACTTCAAAGGCATGGCAGCGATGGAAGTTACCTTGATGGCGATGGAAACTAGGCAAAAATCTGGCATTTCATAGAACAAGCAGTGTTCCGGACTCTAAATAATTGCTGTTATGTTTGGGATATAATCATCTTTGGGTAGAGATAGAGAAATTAAATTTGAAGAGTTTATGTTGTATTTTCTTGGAATCATGTTTAAATATTATTAAGCCTTATTGAGCCTAGCTAACTCAATGTAGGCAAAGTTATTTTGTTAGAATTCGCGACTCTAACGAATGGAAGGTTAAGCATGGAGTTCCAAGAATTTATTTGACAAAGATGCCCAAGATGTGAACTATGAAAAGATGGGATAAAGGAGCAGCGAAAACGTTTATGGTGGACAACAAAGTAGATGTTTGTTTGAGTTAGTGTGGTATGTGGAATAGACTCCCTAACATGTTATAAGCAAGTCTAGTTGTTGTAATAGTCATTGTATGTACCTAGAAACTCCAAAATGTGGATTGAAATGTAAGTTTTTTAAAGGCATCTGAAAGTTCGTGGTGATCTTAAAACCACTTTGTAATGGTTTATGGTCAGCCTGAAAGCATCTTTTGTCACTGTAAAGTGATGGTGAGCCAGAAATCACATATAGATTCTTAGTGGTTACAGGATTTTCCCGGATGTGGCATATTTAAGTTCCGGATTTGCCCGGTGGTGGCAGATCGGATTTTCCTGGAAGTGGCACATTTAAGCTCTGGATTTTCTCGGTGGTGGCAGATTGGATTTGCCCGGTGGTGGCATATTTCTTGAGTGGCTAACATGTACACGGGAGCTTTGTTCTTGTAGGAGCAGGTGGACTGCAGTAACACGTGGCTCACGGTCTCAGATATTGGTGTGTCTGAGCACAAGAGGGTCGACACACTTTTCTATCTAACAATTGCGTCGAAAGGTGCAATCAGCGCAACTATTTGTGATTGTTATTTGGACATGAATATTTGGCTTAGAAAGGCACTGATCTCTCTTTGTTTTTTGGAAGTTATTCACATGCAAATCACCTGATGGTGGTGGATTTGCAGGTACATATATTGAGTTTGACAACAACCAGACTTTGTGAATCACTATCATGACAAGTAGTCATTAAGGGAGGGAGTTAGAAATAATTAATTCCTACTTTTCTATCGTTGTGGTTTTCTATTTGAGGAGTTTGTTCTTACATAATAGGAATTAGCAAGAATATAGTTTCTCCTAGTTTAGTGTGTGGTTGAGAGAATCTCTCAACCACACTACTGTACGTCTAAGATAGAATTCCTATCTTGAGACTTTTGCTTGTATAAATATGCGTGTAATTTCATTAATGAATAATATATAATATATTTTGAGTATATGCTATTTTATCTATTTATTAGTATTACCACTTTTATCATTTTAAGTAAAAAATATTTTCTTATTTTAAATTTTCACCAATTTTGTTTTCTTCCTTCTCTTACTTCTAAAATGTTTACACTTAATTCAACTTCATCTTTTAGAGTAACGTACTAGATTATAAATATCTCTAGTAACCTGAAGTTAAAGATTTAAAATGTATGTAATTTTATGAGCCTTACCTTCTCCGTAGGAATCAACATAGATTTATGTTGCATTATAGTTTATTTTTGAATTTATTAGGCTATTGTGTCATGGGTTTTCGAGTATTTTATAAAAAAGATTATGAAATTCAAAAATTATGTTTTAATAAGTTAGGGTTTTAAGGATTCAACACCATCATGGAAAATTAATTTTTAATATTAATTTTAAATTAGGACGGTGTGGATTTTCGGAGGTCTGCGGCTCTGCTAGGTTTTTCAGAGATACAGAGACGCAACTGACAAGCCAGTGCCGTATGCGGGAGGTCCCGCTGTAGCAGATAGACCGGAGCAGAAAGGTGAGCGGTAGGACTTCAGTCTGTCAGCGAATCTCTGTTGGCAGGTAAATTCGGTTTTAGGTGATCTCAACGGTAAACCGGATTTTAAACCCCAGAAACTGCCCTGAACAGAATGGGAGAACCAAGGGGGGGGGGAGAGATCCCCTCCTTCAGAAACATGGTAATAGGGGAGACAAGCACAGGAGGAGATCAACATACTGGGAAGGAAAACCATGCCCCTGTAATGGGCAACCTGTGGCAGAAAAGGATGAGAGGAAAATGCCTACCTAGGGCTCAAAAACAGCCAAGGTATGTCGTTCCAAACAACAAATTGGAGGAATATAACTGTTATATGAGAGACCATGCCTTAATATGTTCGTTCGTTGGGTATTGGCCTTCTGAGCGGGAGATTTATAGATGGATTGACCAGAGATGGAGACTTAGGGGACAGGTAGACCTCAAACTTGGAGCCCAAGGTTTTTTCACAGCAATCTTTTCCAACCTGGAAGATAAGAACAAGATCTTTGAGAAGGGACCATATTTCTTAAACAATGCTGGCCTGTTCATGAAATTTTGGGAAGAGAGATACAACCCGGAAAAGGAAACAATGCTTGATGCACCAGTCTGGGTTAGACTGTTTGGGCTTCCTGATGAGTTCTGGGACCCTGAAATCCTGGAGGGAATCGGCAACACGATCGGGAGCTTTGTTAAAATTTCCGAGGCTACAAAACGAGGTAAGTATAATGCTTATGCGAGAATCTGTGTTTATATAAATCTGGCAGAGCCTCTCCCAGACAATGTCGAAGTAGAGTATCATGATACAATCTGGAAGCAGCCAATTGATTACGAACATATCCCCTTCCGTTGCCGCATCTGCCATGAATATGGCCACTTATACAGGCAATGCCCTCTGAATAAAGAGGAAGAGTCCAAGAAAAGCCAGGCGGCTCAACAGAGAAATACTGTGAGAATGGAAGAGGCGGAGAGAGGCTTTCAACAGGTAGTAAGGAAGAGGAAACAGAATAAAGAAGGACCGAAGACCCAGTCGCAGAAGAAATCCAGCCAAACAAGCAATCAAAATCAATTTCAGGCACTGCAGAGCGAAAATGAAGAATATGAAGTAAACTTGGAAGACGATGAGGACCCAGAGAATACCCCCATGGACATAGCTGGAGAGGAGAAAGGAAAAGGAACAGATTTAAGGAAAACAAGCAGAGAACAACCGGAAGAAAAGACAACAGAAACAGAACTGGCATCTAGGATGGAAGTGGAAAACCCACCGGAAAATGAAGCTGAAGAGGAGAAAATTATGAGAAAGTTACTCCAGGAATGGAAATATCTGGACAGCAGATTCATACCTGAAAAACAAAAACAACTTTACAAGGAAGTCTTTCAAAAATACAAAGAGAAAAAGGGAGAACCCTTGGATAATCCAGCTTTGACAGAAAGCGAGCAGGACAGTGAAGATAAAGGAATGGGCAGCTCTGGCAAAAACAGCAGAAAAAGAGGCCGGAAACCAATGAGTGAAACTATCCAGACGGTGGGTGAGATATTGATAAACTCAGGTAAAGTGATACCTCTGTCGGAGGTATTTTTCCCCTCATACAAAAAGTTTTAAATGATAGTTATCAGTTGGAATATTAGGGGTTTGAATAGTAGAGGTAAACAGAGGCATATAAAGGACAAGTTGAAAAAGGAGAAACCTAGTATTATGATCCTACAGGAAACAAAAATTTTGGTCCAACAGCTCGAAGAAATAATAGAAAAAAGCAATCTTCCATATCAAGTGATTGGGCAAGATGCAATAGGGTTTGCAGGAGGTATTGCAGTCCTGTGGAACCCTAATGAAATCATCATAGACAACTGGTCCAGCATGAGTGGAACCCTTACTGGATTGGGTAGGATTGTAGGAACCATTCAACAGGTGGTTATTTCAGGGGTCTATGGCCCCCCCTCCCTGGGGAGAAAGGAGCAGTTCATAAACAGCTTCAAATCTATCCGCAGACTCTACCCTGAAGATGCTTCGATCATTGGTGGGGACTTCAACTTGATCAGATCCTTGGAAGAGAAAAAAGGAGGGCTCAGGAGGAGGGATCACTTCATGGACAGTTTCAACGAAATGATTGAGGAACTCAGGCTTGTTGACATCCAGACTATCAATGGGATCTATACATGGAACAACAGAAGGGGAGGTAAAAACCAAATTGCATCTAGATTGGATATATTCATGGTTTCGGAAGCCATCATGAACAAGGATGTTTTTGTGGAGGCCAAGGTCATTCCATCTTTGGGATCGGACCACTGGCTGATTCATTTAGAGATTGATATTAAGAGGATTCAGGGGAAAAGGCCTTTCAGATTTGAAGCTTTCTGGTTAAGGGACCCTGATTTCATCAAGAAAGTAGAGGATTGGTGGGGTAAATGCACCAGCCACGGCAGAAGTAGGATGCACACGTTCCAACTAAAGCTAAAAGAGCTGAAAGGCAAAATAAAAAAATGGAATAAGGAGGAGTTTGGTAACATCTTGGAAGATAAACAAAAACTAGAAGAGGAAATGGCAGATATTTAGCAGAAGATAATATTAGAAGGCAGAACAGAGGAAAGCATCAACAAAGAGGGGGTAATCCTTGGCAGATTAGAAGAAAGACGAAAACAAGAGGAAATCTTGTGGCGACAAAAATCTATGATAAAGTGGCTAAGGGAGGGGGAAAGAAACACTAAATTCTTCCACCAGGCTATGATCAAGCACAGGCAGGGAAACAGGATTTTATCGATCAAAAATAAGAATGGGGAAAGAGTTGTCGAACAGAATGAAATTGAACAAGTCCTGATGGATCACCACAAGGAGATTTTAGCAGAACCTCAAGTTGATAGAACGAGAGCCATTAAGGAGATATGCTCAGCTATCCCTAGGTTGGTCGCTGAGGACCAAAAAAAATCTCTTATGAGGGCCGTGACCTTAGAAGAGTTGGAGGAAGTTGTGAAGGCAATGAAGAAGGGGACAGCTCCTGGGCCGGATGGTTTCACAGTGGATTTTTACCAGGCTGGCTGGCACTTCTTGGGAAGAGAGATACTGGACTTAGTGGAAGAATCAAGGATAAACCAGAAGGTATGGCCTGCTCTCAATTCTACCTTTTACGCCCTCATCCCTAAGGGAGACAACCTAGAAGAGGCTAATGGCTTTAGACCTGTAGCTCTGTGTAATGTTATTTACAAAATGATCACATCCCTGATTGCCAAGAGATTAAAACCTCTCTTGGACAATTTAATTTCGGCTGAACAAACTGGTTTTGTGGAAGGCAGGCAAATTCTTGATGGCCTTGTTGTAACTCAGGAGGTTATCCACTCCTTAAAAGTTAAAAAGCAGAAAGGAATGATGATTAAATTAGACTTGTCCAAAGCTTATGATAGGTTAAACTGGAAATATCTAGAAACTGTCCTGGAGAGATTTGGCTTTCACCAAAGATGGATTGCTTGGATCCATAACCTGATTTCATCCCCTCACTTTTCTATTCTGGTTAATGGAAGCCCCTCAAAAACTTCCAATGCCTCTAGAGGTATTAGACAGGGAGACCCCTTGTCCCCTTTTTTATTTATTCTAGCCGCTGAGGGCCTAGGTCGCTTCATAAAACAAGAACGAGCAGCTAACAGAATTAAAGGGTTGCAAATTTGGGGAAACAACCTGCCGCTAACCCATCAACAATTTGTTGATGACATTATGCTGTTTGGAGAACCAACGGTAAGAGAAGTTCGACATCTCAGAAGAATTTTGGATTTGTTTGCAGAGGCTTCTGGGTTAGAAATCAATAAGGACAAATCCTGCATCTTTATCTTCAACACAATGGACCAGGTCAAATCCCACTTAATCAGAATTCTAGGGTTCAAAAGGGGGGAATTACCTACCAAATATCTGGGTAATGTTCTGGACTTCACTTCTAAAAGGGTGAAAAACTGGCAAGGAGTGTTGGACAAACTTAGCAACAAGGTTGCAAATTGGGCCTTCAAAGTCCTCAACATTGCTGGCAGAGTTGTTCTTGCCAAGTTGGTCCTTCAAGCTATCCCTATCTACACTCTATCGATTATGGCCGCCCCTGCAGGGGTTTGTGCTAAAATTAAGGAAATCATAAGGAAATTCATATGGAGCGGATCTGATCAAAAGAAAAAATGGGCCCTGGTCTCGTGGAGTCAGCTAACAGAAAGAAAAGAGAAAGGAGGATTAGGCCTGAGAGGCCCTGAAGCTCTTAACAGGGTCCTGGGGGCCAAGTTGTGGTGGAGATGGCTCAGTGGTGGAAATGATCTCTGGAAAACCATATGGAGGACAAAATACAGAATGCCTGTCTCTCCGGTCGATATCCTTAGGCAACAGGAAATCCCCAAAGGCTCCACTATTTAGGAATTAGCCTCTCAAAACCGCGATCTGATTGGCAAACATACCTTATGGGAAATCCGGGGTGGCGCTGAGGCCAACTTCTGGGACGACAGGTGGCAACAAGGAGAAAGTCTGAATAGCATTCAGAACCTCCTACAGATCCGTGGCAGAATTGAAGGAAATAGAACCAGTGTAAAGGACTATTGGAAAGTAAATGATATATCAGAGGGATGGAGAGTCTGGGAAGACCCGACATAATGGGATCGGGGGCTTAACTCAGACCTCCAAGATTGTTACAGGAAAGAAATGGGATCAAGGAAAATTAGAGTTCGTCAGGGGAAAAACATCCTCCGATGGGGGAACTCTATGAAGGGGACATTTACAACCAAAGAGGCTTATTATTTAATGGATCCTCAAGACAGAGGAGACGGAAATGTGGAATGGAAAACAATATGGGAAAGCAACTGGTGGCCTAAGGTGTCAATTTTCGTTTGGTTAGCAACAAAAAATAAAATTTTAACCTAGGATCGTATCCAGAAAAAGGGATTCAATGGACCTTCACGATGTTACCTGTGCAACAATGATACCGAGACTAGAGATCATCTGTTGGTCAGATGTCCGTATACAGAGAAACTCTGGATGATTGCTAAACGACTGTTCAGCCGACCAGGAACCAACAGCAGGGAATTCAATGATTTGATTTTCAACTGGCGTAAGGAAACCTTTCTCTGTAAGGTGATCCAGAGGGCATGGAATCTTCTCTCTCCCTTTATTCTCTAGATGATCTGGAAGGAGCGAAATAGGAGGGTATTTCAGAATTCTGCCAAAGAACCAGAGGTAATTTGGGAACGGGTAGTCGAAAGTATGCGGGAGACTATCCTAGTTGATAAATGGGAGGATGATGACTGGAAGGCAAACCCGGAAGAACAAGAAATTCTGAATAAGATAAATCTCAAACCTGAGATGGTCCACTTTAAATGTTCGGCCCGCCATGATATGCGAATTCAAAGCCCAGACAAGTTTAGTTACCTGAGCGATCACTTTGTTAAACTTAACTTCGACAGGGCCTCGAAAGGGAACCCGGGTGACGCTGGTTTCGGGGGCATTTTCAGAGACAGCAATAGCCAAGTCAGATGGATTTTCGCTGACTGGGGAGGCCATATGACCAATAACGAGGCCGAGTTTTGGGCCATGCATCAAGGATTACAGATAGCCATCAGGAACGGCTATTCTAAGTTGGAAATTACAGGGGACTCACAGATTGTTGTGGACATGCTGCGGAGGCTTAACAATGGGCAGGGATGGGAGAAGGTTACTAAAAGTTGGCGGACTGCGGGCATTGTTAAAGATATTGCAGACCTCCTTAAACGCATACACTACAGAATTATCAGTTATGTTCGTAGAAAAGGCAATCAGGCAACGGATTGGCTGGCCAATTGGGGCTGCAGAGGACGTGGCAGCACAATCGACAGCCAGTGGAGAGCCATGGAGGGAAACGGGGAGTGGAAGGAGCTGGCGGACCTTATCAAGGCTGATCATGATCAAGCCGCAAATGCCAATGCACGGATCAGTGAGCCGGACTAACAGGGGACAGTGGAGATCCCGAGTCAAGAACATGGTGCAATTGGGATCTGATAATACCATCATTGCTGGCTACAGGATGAAGGATCAAAAATTCGGTGGCAGTACAGCGGCGGTGGGTAGAGCGGTTAAGCAAAAGTACACACATGGTAAGTTAATAAATGCCCGAACTATGAGAGGTGGTGGATGCGGTTTGCCTGACCGCACAGCAGAGAAGATTAATAATGAAATGATGGTTGAGAGCAGGGGATCGCCGGAGAGCTACTGGCGGACTTCGAAAACCGGCCCAATTTGGCTCCCCGAAGAAAGGAATTCGCTATATAACCACGGCTGGCTGATTGTTGAGGCATTCTGTGAGTTCCTAATTTGGGTAAGAGCGGAGGTTTCCATTAAGCGGCATCAGAGAACTGTTACAATCTTAGACAATCGGAGAGCACGGCGCGGCAAACCCTTGGACAACATGGAGACCAGATGGAAAATGAGACAGGCGGAGGAGCAGCAGAATGCAAGGGAGGAGAACAGGAGCCAAAAAGGCAAAGTTTTTAAGCAGGAGGAGCCACCTTTCACTGTGTGGGAGGTTGAGGATAACTCGGATGAAGACAAGATCCCGGACGCAGTGCGCGATTGTAGGCGCTACCACAAGAACTCGGCGGCGGTTGGACTAGAGCAGACGAAGGCGGACCAGTCGGATGGTCGGGATTCGAAGGTCCGGCGCTACGGAATGAGGAAGCGTCGTTCAACGCCTGACGAGGTGGAGGACGACTCGGACGAAGATCTGGTTAAGAAAGCTGCGAGCGCTCGCCTGAACCTTCAAAAGAACTTAGCTAAGGAAGCTAAGCAGCAGGTGAGGGCAGACAATTTTGATTATCGGGAGGCAGGGACCCGCCGGTTCGGCTTGCGGAAGCGCAACACCACTCCTGACAGAGAAAGGGATATGGCTGGAAAATGGGGCAAAGGGCAGAGGGAGCCCGTGAAGGAGGAGGGGGAAAACTCCAGGCGCCCGGGTAAAGGCAGAAAACCCAGGGAAACTGTTAAACTCAGAGTCCGTAGGGCTGAGCAGGCCTTCCTCCGTAACTCCCATCCGACTGTGCATAGAATTATGGATTACCTCGAAGAGGAAGCGCTGCAGAATCAGTCTGAAGACGAAATGGAAGATTTGGAATTTCTCCTTCACGACCCGGGTCATACCAGAGGGCGAATGTCGTTAATCAAGCAGTCGCTGCACATCTATTGGGTGATGAAGGGGCTTCTAGCCAAGGCCATGGAGCATGTGGCCAAGGAGATGGTGGAGCTGGCCCAAGGTGATCAAACTATTCGCAGAGAATTGAGCTACCTGCGTATAGCTATGACAAAGCAGGAGGAGCAGCTGGATGCTATCCAGCAAATGCTGAATCGGGACCATCCTGGACCAGTGGGAGCAGCGAACCAGCAACCTGATGGCGTCATCGACTGAGTTAAGATATGCTTAGAAACTGCAAGCGGTTTTTTTGTTTTGGTTTTGTACATGTGCAAGATAGGAACAATCATGTTGTACAGACCAGTAGTTTTAGTAATAGTTTCAGTAAGTTTCAAGACTGCATAGTTTACTTAGCTAAGACTGCCAGGCTATGGACCTACTATTTTTGGGCTGCAATTAAGAACTATAGATGGTGCTATGTCCCGGTTTCCCCACGAGGGCGGGCTTTAACTGTTTTTTGATATGCTGTAATGTTCTGATTGATCAAGTAATAGAATGAGTACCATCCTAGCTTACAAAAAAAAAAAATTAGGGTTTTAAGAAGGAACATGGTTATTATTCTAATTTTTTCTATATGAATATGTTCATATCAAATATTTGCAATCTCTTTATGGAATTAAATAAACGCTCAACCTCTCCTTTGAGGGTTTAAAACAAAAGCCTCATAGGTTATTTCCATGTTTTAGATCTTTTATATAAATCTATTATTTGTAATTAACGAAAAATTTATTTTCATGTAATTGTGCATGGAAATTATTCACATTTTGATAATGAGAAAGAAGAATTTTGTATATTCTTCTAATATACATCCATTTTCTCTCATTTATTTTTAAAGATTATTTTGTAGTTTTCTCTATTTTTATTTATGTTTCACATAAAAACACAATATTTTCACTACTATAACACTAAAATTAATTGAATTTGTATGATTTTATATAAAATAAATCTTTTCATGATATATCTATATATATATACATATATACATATACATATACATATACATATATATGCTAGAGGCTCTTCCGTTACTTATAATAAAAAAATATAAATAGCTCTTTGTGTCCTAGCCTAATCATGCTAAACCTTAATGTTGAAGTATTTATCTCTAGGATTCAAGAGTATAACCTAAACATAAATCCCAAAATCACCCTTACTAATAATTAATAGCTACGAATATAATTATTCATACTTTGAGCCATCAAAACACTATTAATCTAAAACACATAAGCTAAAACTGTATTCCTTGCATCTATTTTTAACTTCACATATAGATATAATTCTTGTACTTCAAGCGTCTACCTAATTGTTTACATCAGGGAGTTATTCAATAAATAATTTTTTATTAAACTTTATTCTAGTATTTTTATTAATCCTTTAATTTTCATATTATCGTCAACCACATAACCTAAACTAATTGTATCAGAGATCACATACATCTTTCATAAATAAGCTATAGGCTTTCACATTCTTCACGTTATTTAACTATCATTTTAAGTGAATTCCCTGTGAGTTCTCCCTCTAACTGTTAGGTCAAATTGGAAAAAAAGAATAATGTAGTTATTTACCTCCAAAACCATTTTTCAACATCATGCTAACCCTTTTCTAGGTTTAACAATATTTCTCTGCCACTGGTAAGGTCTACCAAAACACTATATTCATCTCCCACAATATCTTGTTGAGATATATCTTGTTGGGATACCACCACCAGGTCTTTATCTCTTTATCAAATTTTCTCTTTTTCTCTTTCCTCCCTATCTCGAAGGTCTAGATAGAAAATATAAAACAAAAATCTTTTTTTCCTTCCTCTTTAGTTTTCATGCTTTTTTGGGCATAATTATCATGAATAATTTTTCATAGCATTCAAAGGTTTACCTATGATGTTAACATCTTAACATTTTTATAATAAAATTAATATTTTATCATGAATTATCATTTATTGTCACTTTCTCTTATGTAAATAAAAGAATATTACATTAAACATCCTTTAAATTTCTCAGCGGAAAAATAAATAAAATTACAAAATAAATCTTTCTATAAATATTCCATGATCGAGAACATTAAAAATAAGGATGGTGGGTTGTTAATCTAATAACCCAACCAATAAAATAATACTTCTAACCATGTAAAATAATACTTCTAATTCTAACAATGTAAAAGAGAAAAAAAAAAAAGTAAACTCAATCTATCATAAATCAGAATGAAATGGTATGCACTTTTTTATTTTCTATTTTAAATCTTAATTACTCACTCAATTAACCAAGAGAGTCTATGGTGTATCCTGCATCTCCCTATATAGTTTAGGGACATGATTAACTGTCATAAGATTTGAACATTATTAAATAGGGCTAGAATCCACGATTGTTAAACAATTTAAAATACATATTATTAAACTTTATCTAAATTTATTAACCTGTATTAATTACATATATTTATTAATGTTGTTATGTTAGTTTATATTTTGATATTTTGAATTACATAATTAAATTGAACATTTTTAATATAAAAAATATAAATTTAATATATAAAACAAATTCAATTATTTCTTGCTTGTGCAGTGAAATAATTTAATTAAATTTAATGTATAAATAACACATGCAAATTTAATCTAATATAATGTATAATATAAATTCAAATATATTTTCTATATGTTCTGCACATACAATTGAAATACATTTAAAGCCTAAAATAAATTTAGATTTTAATTCAAACTTGACGTGTTCAACATTATATACATAACCAAATTGGAACAGACCGTTTTTAAATTGGAAAATGTGCGAACGGCTATACATAGAACAAAAATCAAATTGAAACGATAGGAATATTGTGTTTTACCATGTGGGTAGCAACCTTCAAAATTGAACACGTCGGGCCTCTGGCATGTTACTGAGAAATTTTTACTTCTAAAAAAAATTCAAAATATGATTTTTGTCATTTAAAAAAAAATGGAATAATATCTTAAAATTTTTTAAGAAGGGCTGTTAAATTTTCAATCTTTTTTTAAATTTCTTTTTTTTTCTGAAATTAAAATTTTAAGAATGATAAATTTGGGAATTTCCTTTCATGTTAAAACTTAAATTCCATTGAGAAACTCCAATTTCAAAAACAACAGTTTCCTTTTGAGTTGTTTTTTTTAATTGTCTATATGATGCAAGTTCTTATTACTTATTATGTCAAAATTACATTTTCATACCATTACGTTTGGCAGTTTCTAAGTTGCTCCCATTTAAGTTTTTTTTCCAATTGTCCATATGATGCAAGTTCTTATTACTTATCATGTTAAAATTACATTTTCATACCATTACATTTGGCAGTTTCTAAGTTGCTCCCATTCAAAAATCAACACTTTCTTTTTGAGTTGTTTTTTCTAATTGTGCATATGATCCAAGTTCTTATTAATTATTATTTCACAATTACCCTTTGATACCATTTCATTTGGTAGTTTCAATTGAGAGCTACTAGATGTCAATATGGGTCATGTATTGGGTTTGTAATCTTTGATACCATTTCATTTGGTAGTTTCAATTGAGAGCCACTAGATGTCAATATGGGTCATGTATTGGGTCTGTAATTTTACCGGGTTATGCCTGAAGGTTGCCCAAAGCAAGGTTTGACAATAATTTAAGCTGGAGAGGAGCATAGATTCATGATTCAACAAACACCTGTCAAGCAAGGTTTAAGCACAATTTATGCTTGGAGAGGAGGGCATTCCACAAGCTTCCTAACATACTGGATTTTATTTGTTTGAGGATTCCCAATTCCTGGTATGTTTTCATATTCCCAATTTTTGAATGAGTTACTTGTATCAGTGTTAGTAAATGTGCTAGTGACTTGGAGGCAAGATACTAGTAATTAGAGAACAGATTTATCTTTGTTCATAATAATTCTAGATGCCACCCAAAATCTGAAAAGTATATTGTGGAATGCTTGTAGTTTGCTTACGTTATTTTTCTAGAAAACAACAGGTCATCCACAAACATGGGATGTGAAATACCATTGGTTCTTATTACCCCGCATCTAGCAATTAGTCCATTTTCTCTAGCCAACTGAATGCCTCTGCTCAGACCATCAATAATTAAAATAAATAGTAATGGAGAAGGGGAACAATCTTGTTTTAGTCCCTTGTAGATTTTGAAGCAATTAGTAGGTTTCTGGTTGATGAGTATTGGCAGTTTTGTTGAGGAAATGCATGTCATAACGTAACAAGATTAGTCCAGATCGGTATAGCAGGAAATTCTCTGTGATCTGTAAATACTCATTTTTAATCAATCAATATCATATTATTTCCCCATCAATATCAATATTCAATAGGATGGTCCATTTCATCATCACCCTTTCGTTTGAACTTAGAGTGATCTTTCAATTGCAATACAAAAACAATGTCCCCAGTTATAGTGTCCGGTGCTTCATCAACTTCCCCCTGAAAGACTATCCTCTATCCATGCAACAGTCCCTTCTCGACGTGTACCTCTAGTACTTTCTTGTCTTGAACAACTTTGTTTCCTTTACACTGACCACACTCATCCTTGCCACTGATTGTCTCGTGTGAGTCTCTACAATCAGGATTCAGAACCGAAGTACAGGGTCACATTGGTTATTACCTAGTCAATGTCAACTGTTGTAATCTCTGTTTGGCCTCCTTCATACAAAAACAGTACAGCAAGATAGTAGTCTGGATATTTACTACTTTTGTCTACTTTCACTGTCATGTTTTAGCCTCCATAGTCACAGGGACTCTGTAATAGAGTCAAATGTAAACATTAATAAGTTTTTGTTTAACTTCCTTACCTCTACAAATGTAAACATTAATAAGTTTTTGTTTAACTTCCTTACCTCTGCAGTGATTGTTCATTTCTAGATAACACTTAAAAAGGACTATCATTAAAAATATATGTCCTTCAAAAACTTCTCAGTAAAAGGTATAGTCAAATAAGATGTAAGAGTACCCAGATTAACTTTCAAGGATTCTAAAATAAGATAGCCATTGTCCTCTACCATCCATTGGAATTCAATAGGCTAGTCAATAATTTTATTACTAAATTACAACTTATAAGTGTTCAGGTAAGGAATATTTTGAGCTTATATAAATCAACGTTTTTTTTTATCTAAGAAAAAAAGAAAACTTTAAGCTAAGTTCCTAACAATGATTACTATTTCATACTGCATCAGTCAAATAAAACATTGAAAATTTAGAAAACCTAGGAGTTAACCATTTTAATCCAAGTTTCATTACAAAAACTCAAACATTTTTATCTATCTAGATTACATATTTTTGAATAGTTTGGAATTTGACTCATCATAGTGAAATTAATTAATCTAGATTTCTACCGAATTTGTCCAATCAGAGCTAGATGATTAATTGACATTAACAAAAAATATTAGACAATTCTAAATAAAATACATAATTAATTTAACTTAAAAAATAAAATTAAACAATTAACTTAATTTTTTTTCAAATTTAAAAATATTCCCAAAAGCGTTAACTCCTAGGCAAATAATAAATAAAATAAAATCCACGGACTATGTCATTCTACGCAAATAATAAATAAAATAAAATCCACGGACTATGTCATTCAATCATGCAGCGAGACAAACATGTTGCATTTGTTGTATCATGCATGTTGCATTTGCTGTATCATGCCAGGAACCAGTTGTCTAATAGACACCTTCATACCAGAGATATTTTGAATGGAATAAAATATTTCACAAATGTGCAATTAATATAAGAAACTGAATTTCCAAAAATTTGTCCGGTGAATTTGAATTAAATTAACTTCATCAAAGATTAAATCACCGTATTCCAATTAAAGGAGGTCCAAAAAATGAAAGCAGAGACAAATTAGTGAATAGTGGAATCCCACAGTGTCCCCGTTGATTAAAAAAGAGTTGGTCCTGGTAACTGGCTATTTACAATGACTATATCGTGCATTTGGCATAATCACTTAATAGAGGTGATTTCAATCTGTTCTAATAAATTGAGATTGTAACAATATAATGAGATAGAATTTAGTTCAAATCATAGTTTGATATATGCCCATTAGTTTATTCATCTCCTTTCACTCAAAAGTATTATATAAAATTTTCACAATATATCAATAGAGAGTTACCAGAACAAGAAGACATCCCAAATACCATTATATTACAAGAAGACATCGCAAATAGCATTATATTACGTGATTTTTTTTAATGGAATGTTACAAATATGTTATTAATATATATTTATATGTTATTAATATATATAATTAATAATAAAATATAAGTTAAAATAAAAATATGTAAATGAGAGTAAATGTTTTGTTTAATTTTAGTTTTACTAAATATTTAGTTATAAAATTAATTATTTAAAAAAATTACAGAGGGTTTTTTAATTTTGTGATTTTTTACATTATAGAATTAGCTTAATGTCTAATCATATATTGGTGATAATTTTGGATTAAGTTAAGATGAATCTATGATATAATTTTGGACTAGGTTAAGATGAATCTATGATATATTTTTAATATATTCAAATGATTTTTTTTATTATTGTAATATTGACATTAAAGGTAGATGATTTTTTTTCTTGTTTTTCAAGGAAAGTTATAGGGGCCAATGTTTCCAAGTGAGCTAATTTTTCATGGCTTTCTTAAAAGAAAAGATTACCGTTTATTCTAAAAATGATTCACCTAAATTTTATACTAATTTAGAGACTATAAAATAATTAGAAAATTTAGTATTCTTACAAAAATATTGCTAAACATTTTTTAGCTTAGTATTGAGGATTAATAAGATTTTCTAATATTTTTAAACTTGGAAATTTTTTTCCATCCTTCAAATTTTCCATGTTCAATTTGAAGAAAATTTTAGGTCTTTAAAATTTCCATACTCATTTTAATTTAGACACATAATTCATACATTTAGTAATTCAATTTAAATGCAAAAACACCTCATTCTCCTAGTTGCAATTAAGCTTAATTTATTGAATTTATAAGAATTAATAATAATTTCAAATGAGTGGCCATTAATTTTGCTCATATATTTGCGTTGACTATGAATGTATGCTCTAAAACATAATATCCCAAAGTCTAATTGGTAAACAGGGACCAAAGTGATACATTGATTGATTTAATAATAGTACAATATAAGAGATTTAAAGGGACAAAACATTGAAATATTATCAATTTCATTAACATTGTATCCCAAATGAATTATGTATACCAAACTCTAATTCATGAAACTAGACCAAAGTGATACATTGATTGATTTAATAATAGTACAATATAAGAGATTTAAAGGGACCAAACATTGAAATATTATCAATTTCATTAACATTGTATCCCAAATGAATTATGTATACCAAACTCTAATTCATGAAACTAGACCAAAGTGATACATAGATTGATTTAATAATAGCACAATATAAGATATTTAGGGGGAACAAAAATTGAAATATTATCAATTTCATTGCTAATAAAGTTAAGGGTAAAGTGATTTACAATCAATTGTCTCTCATAATAACTTATTTTGAACATAAAAGTTTAGTTAATGAAATGAACATAGAAGAATAATGAGTAAAAAGAGAATAATAAGATGTAAGTGGAAAAGATTTAACAACATTTTTTTCTTTTTCTTTTTTACTTTTCAATATGTCAATCATCTTTTTTACCAAATGTAATATGGATTTCAATTTTATAAATCAAGAAGGAAGAAATTAAAATTTTTATATCTTTTTAAATTAAACAAAGAAATTTAAAATGCTATATTTTAGAGTAGAAACACAAGTTTTTGGTCATGATATACAAAGCAATTTAATTACATTAGAAAAAAACTCACACTCATGAGTGAATTGATTATTGTTTATTCACTTTATTTATTTTTACAAAAATATAAACAAGCATTTTGAAGGATAAGAAAATTGGAAGTTATTCAATCAATCAAAGTATTGTTTAAATCTCTATACAATAATGACATTGATCAAATTATATCTACCTATATTTTAATCCTAGAGACATCTAATATCACATGTTTGTAATAGTGAAATGAATAATGTTTATTTATTATAGAGAAATCCAACATACAAAAAACAATAGATATAACATATAGGACAATAATAATTTATAATATAGAATGAGTGATGGCTTTACAATGTCATGTGATAATATGTTTACATGTGTTGACTAGTCAATATTATGTTCATTATAACAAGTTGACTTAGATGCAATTGAATGATTTGAAACATGTGTACATTGTTCAATGTATTTTTTTTACTGTATAAAAGAAGGATATATAGATGATGAAAAATATTCCACTAATAAAGGCATGTAACAACTCAGAGAGAGAGATAGAGGCATTTATTGTTTTTTTTTTTCTAAAGCAAAACACACAGTAAGAGTATTTGAAACAATTGAAATGTGCACTCTTTCATGTTTGTAATTTATTTGAGATGTAATTAGAACCATAACATTGAAATGTACACACATGCATGTCTATAATTTTATATTTGATGTAATTAGAACCATAACAACAATTGAAATGTGCACTCTTTCATGTTTGTAATTTATTTGAGATGTAATTAGAACCATAACATTGAAATGTACACACATGCATGTCTATAATTTTATATTTGATGTAATTAGAACCATAACATTGAAATGTACAGTTGTTGAGCATTGAAATTTGGAATTCTAGTTGCCAACCTCCACTCTCAACCATATGTAGTTATTAACATACATAACAATCATGGAACCATGCATGTTAATATTCATGGCTATCCTAATCATCTGGTGTTAACAATGTTGGGAGATAATCGTGTGTGATTTTTATTCATTATTTATTATTTAGCCACACCACCTTGTACAGCTGAATTTTCTTGCTAATTTCTACCTTCTAATTCTGGGTGGTTGTAATTCAACTACTGAGAATCACTTTCTTCATTTGAGACAAAAGGAAGCATCTTAATGCTCTTCTCTAGTTGGAACTGTTTGTAAACTCTTCTCAAGAAGTATCCATACATGACACATGTTGCATAGACTTGCCCCACTCGAACTGCCAAGTGCTGGTGTGCTTTATGCATCCCCTTTTTTGTGATTGTTGTCCTTGTGAATTGTGATGCCTTCTACATTACAATTACTAAAAAACGATTTGAGATATTCCTTCTTATAGAAAAAATTTCATTTTGGTGATAGAAATGTGCATAACCTTCCATGAAGATCAATGTTAAGTTCAATTTTCAATGATCAACAGACCTGTGTGAGATCTATTTGTTGCTTTTCATTAGTTTTCATATGAATTTTGTTGTATACTGTCTTATTTTCAAATAATATTATGTATTTTTATATTTCTTGTTTTGTTGATTATAGGTATAAAATGCCACCTCTTGGTTGCCCCAAAAAAGATCTGAAAAACTTTCAATTTCCGATGCATTTGGTATCTCTCAATGTTCTAATCAACCACATATTTTTGAAAATGAAGTATATGATCATGTGGATGAGGACCATGAATCAGATAGTGCAGAGCTTCTTAAAGAGGAACCAACATCCAAGAGGTACAAAAGAACATTCAAGTCCAAATGGAAGTTGAGATTTCCATGGGTTTATGTTGTAAAAGATTTTAATGGTGTTGAAAAGATAAAATGTTCATGGTGTGTAAAATTTAAAAGGGAAACTCCATTTGCTAAAGATCGAAGTACAACCCTTCAAGTTAGTGCTTTAAACATCCATGCAACATCAGAGGCTCATAAATTTGCTTTGCAACTTGTAGAGGGAGAAAGTAAACGGAGTACTCTTCCGATTACAAAACATGTAGAATTAATGGTTGATGCTTAGAAAGAGAGAATTATATCAGTTATTGAGAACATGTATTTTGTTGCAATACATGATTTACCTTTGGAAGTATATAAGCCAATTTGTGACTTGAATAGGTATAAAAACATTCCTCATATGCCTCTAACAGATGAATACTCAGCATATACAAATACAACATCTGGAAAAGACTTTTTAGAAGCTACTAAGGAGGTATATTGGAAAAAATTAAAAGATGAGATTTTCCAAAGTCCATATTACACACTTTTGGTTGATGAAAGCACTGATCGGACTATGGTGCAACATTTGATTATTTATATTACATATTTGACCAATGAAGGAAGAGGTCCATGTGCTACAAAATTCATACAATTGCTACAAATTAGGGATGGAACATCACAGTCTATGTATGATGCTGTGACATCTCTTTTAGAAGACATGAATCTATCCATGACAAAGTTAGTTGGATTTGGATCTGATGGAGCATAATCCATGAGGGGTATTCGTGAAGGTTTATCTACTAAGCTTCATCGACATGCCCCTCATTTAGTAAATATCCACTGTATAGCTCATCGAGAAGCATTAGCAGCTAATCATGCTTCGTCTTATTTTGAAGAGTTGTAAGCTATTGATAAGTCTGCAAACAAGATCTATTCATGGTTAGGGAAATCTACGAAAAGATATGGAGAATTGAAAGAGCTAATGGAGTCATTTGAAATCACAAGGCTAGAAGTGTTACAAATTCATCATATTAGATGGCTTTCTAGAGGAAAAGTCATGGAAAGACTCGTTAAGCTCATGCTTGCTTTGTTAAGGGACTGGGAGTTCGTGGAGAAAAAAATGTATGAGATGGCTACAATATTTCAAGTTCAATTTTGCATCCACTTACTTGCAAATGTGCTTATTGAATTAAATAAGCTGAAGCAAAAGTTTCAAGAGGATCATGTTGACATTACATCTATTGGAACAACTTTGGATATCACTATTAGCTTGCTTCATAAGCGATTTCTAAGAGGCACATTTGGGGCAGGTGCAATGCATACATCATCCTTCTTAAATAAAACACAACAAGGAACTCTTGAGTTTGTAGATTGCACAGGTATAGTACATCTACATGAATTGAGGTTTGAGATTTTGCCAAAGTCACAAAGATCAGGGACACTAGATGACTGCATTACGCTGGGAAAGACTTTTGTAATGAAGGTGATTGACTCTCTAAATGCAAGGTTCACAGATTTACCTATTTTTAATGCAGCTAAGTTTTTTAGTCGCCATAATTATTATGAGGATATGGATGACAAAGACTCTCAAACAAGAAGATGGTTGAGATGTTTATGTGAAAAATTTAGTGCTAGAGGCTTGCTTGTTGTGGACAACATTAAATCTATGGGTGAAATGGATGAATTTATATGTACTATGTATAAATATTACCCAAAAAAGCACATGTTTGGAGCATGGGATCTAAGTGGAGGTGAAATTGAATGGTTTGAAGGATTTCCATGCTTAATGCAACTATGGCAAGAAATTCTTGTTATTCCGGCTAGTACAACAATTTGTGAAAGAGGTTTTTCAAAATTAAATCGGATAAAAAATGAGGATAGATCAAGTATTTCTTTAAAAACATTAGATATGTTAATGTTTATCTCTCTGAGTGCACCTCATGCTCTAAATGAGGTAGATTGGAACGCTATTTATGATGAGTGGAAAGAGATGAAAACTCGAAAACCTCTTCTACTATGAAAATAGATTGAAAGAACTAGTAAGTTTCGGTGTTTATAACCATCATTGTCTTACTCTATCGAGCACTTGAATGAACCATTTTGGTAAGCGAATTTTTTTAGTTTTATACCATTTGCCTTTTGTAAATGAAAGCATAACCATATTTTTCAAGTTTGTATGTGAAGTTTTTCTAACACATATTGAATGTAATCATTGCAGGATATTGCACAAGATATGTTAAGCTGGAGGATCACAACTGTCAAAGTTTTATAACTGAAAGAAAAAGCTATCTTAGATCAATTTTGCGGCCAAGTATAGGGACTGTAGTTCCAATAATTTGAGATGTGTAAATATTGGAAGTCTCATCTTTCCAAAATAATTTTAATAGACAATAGTATAGTGATTTGGTCAAATTTGAAGTTTATAAGCTAGAATTACATTGATACTTACTCTATAAGCTAGAATTTACTTTTAATTTTATAAATGAGACCTTCCATATACTTTTAATATAAGTATTTTTGTTTCTTGGTATTTTTATTTTTATTTCAATTTCATTAAGATGTAATTATGTATATATGTTTATTTTTTTGTACTCATATGCAGTTTCCCAACTATGATTTTGTCCCTATAGTTGGTTCAATTGTGGCCGAGTTCAAGGCCTGCGCAATATGATCTTATGTGGTTACATTTCTCTACCACATGTGTAAGAGTAATTCATTTACTAATGCCGCCTTTGACATAGTAGTATTTTTTTGTTTGTGCAAAAATAAAAAGAAATTTGAAAATAATTTACTATTGTCAATTGAATTGTTTTTTTTTATGCTTTTCATTATAGAAATGCGACCTATATGTATGCCCTTCTAAATGAAATTAAAACTTGCCCTTCAAATTTGATCACTAGTAGAAAGGAGAACATACATAAAGATATAAAAGTTTTGCTAGTGCATTTCCTTTTATCATTTTGGGTGAATTTTAATATAATTTGTGCACTCGCGTTCTTGGTGTCATCTCTTGGCATACCATCTTTGGTGTGATGTGTCGGCTTTTGTTTGTGTGTTGTGTGAGATATGCTTTCTTTGTTGTAGTTTTTTGTCTCTTCTATTTTTACCTGCATATTATCAGTTGGTTATACATAATTATAGAAAGGGCGGTTGGACGCAGATCTTTCATGGGATTCTGAGGCAGAAGCTCCAGCTAGACTTTCATCATGATTTCCATTGACCTTTCAGACCGGTAGAGTGTTAGATAGCTGACAAAAATGGGGCAGAGAAGAGCCGAATATCAAAATTGGAATCTGTATTTCAATATGATAACATTGGTTCTCTTCTTTCTTTAATCTTTCCCATGCCTTGAGAGTTTCCTCGCCATTCAGTTCCGTCATTTAACATACACTATTACATGTTATTGTTATGTTCTTTCGTTAATGTTCCTTGTCTTTTTCCTAGTCCGTTCTCCTATGAGCTATAACTGTTTTACTACTTCGCTCATCACGAAAATTTTCTGCTTTGTTTTTGTGTATATAAGTTTGGTTATGTTTCAGGCCGATAATGGACAAGACGTGTTAGGACGTGTTTTTTTCTTTTATTTTTTTCTTGTGTAATCTTTCCACTATAAATATTTAAACCAAATAATTAAACTAATAGTTATTTAACTGGTTAATTTCTAGTTTTTAGAAATAATAAGTATTTAGTCCAATATGTCACACGATATTGTGGTATCCATATGAACCCACTGCGCGATGCAAATTCCCTAGGTCTTATATCGAACGGTCAGCATATGAACCCACCACAGTACGCAGATAAACCCATCGCGCTCTATCTAAGTGTAATGATCATTGTACGAATATAGCACGTGGGGATGTGGTCGGATGCAAATTCCGACCAATTTATATGTATTTAATATATATCTTTTTTTCAGTCGTTTGATTGGAGCTTATTAGAAAAAAGGAGAAAAAGTGGTTTAGATATAATAAAAATGATAAATCGAAAGGCGAAGATTCAAATACGAAGAATAGAAGTCAAAGGGAATGTGGAAAGAAATCTCTTCATACTTGTCAACAGTCGCAAATAGAATTTGTGATGGATAAAATCCTTCGTACTTACGTATTGGACATCTATTCAAAGGATTTTGGCCAAATAGGGAGGGCTTTGGAAGTAACATCTATTGTGGTTTTCATGGTACAATAAGGAATATAAGGAAATTCTGTCCATTAAACATTTTTTGGCAAAATAAAGAATACATTAAAACCATTTTGTAAGAAAATTTCTTCAATTAATTTTTTTTTGGTAAAATTGGCTTTGAAGTCTTACCAAACTGAAAGTCTTGGGCTATCCCTCTATTAGGGTGAGAAGTTGGACATGATGAAGATGTAGTCCTACCAAACTTACAAAAATAAAAAAGTCTTAAAAAATTGAGAGATAAACAAACAAATTGTGCACACACAGATCAATTCATATTCTTTTACAAGAAAGCCAAATTACAAGCCACATCAAAAAACCACATGACATCCAACCTTTTCTAAGACAAAAATAATGGTGACAAAATATCTCAAGAGAGTCTAACCACTAAAAAATAAAATCTTGGTACATTCTAATGTAAGCATTATTCTTTTACAAGAAAGCCAAATTACAAGCCACATAAAAAAGACATGAGATCCAACAATTTCTAAAAGAAAAGAATAATGATAACAAAATCTCTCAAACTCTAACCACTAAAAAATAAAATCTTGGTACATTCTAATGTAAGCATTATTCCTAGAGCCCCTTTAATCCTTACATTTACATCATTACAAATATTGATACAAAAACCACTAAAAAATAAAATCTTCCTACATTCTAATGTAAGCATTATTCATAGTGCCCCCTTTAATCATTACATTTACATCATTACAAAAATTAATACAAAAATGACAAATTATGCTCTTTTCACCACCACAATCTTTGAGCTTCCCATTCAATTCATTTAAGACATAACCGCCTCTAACCATTTTTGATGAACTTTGTATAATTGGCACTTCTCAATCTCTCCAAAGACCATTCAATTCATCTAAGACATAACCGCTTCTAACCATTTTTTATGAGCTTTGTATAATTGACACTTCTCAATCTATCCAAACTGCATCATATCGAGTAGTCAAAGACATTCTAAATACTGCACAATATAGTAATCCCTTTCTCACACACTTACAGAATAACAAAAATATCCCATAAGAAATGCTCTTGAAATCTGTAACAGAATCACATTAAAAAGGAAAAAAAAAATCAATAATGTTTTCTCTCAGCCGAAAGAACATTGAAAACCATTAATTTGAAAGATATTTCTCTATTCATTAACTGATTTATTAATTTTACAAATAAAATCATAATAACTTTGCACACAATTTAATTGAGCAATTATAAAAAAAAACCAACACACACCAATCTTCTACATATCACCCAGAAAAACAAAAAAGTTGTTACCATGTCTCCTCACATTGAATCCATCAATGACGGAGATGTCTTAATTATCTTGATCGATATACCCACTTAAGTGTATTCAACAGGTGTTGCAGGTTCTTCCAAGACTGTACATTCCAGCCCACTGTGACAACTTCTTGTTTGAAGCTTTGACTGCTCGAAGGGGACCCGCAAGGCACATATCCACGGATCTTTGGACACAGATCCATGCAATCTCACAGTATGATACAACAAGAATACCGGTGGCCACAAAACTTCAGGCACAATTACAAACAAACTCTAATGCGGGCTCCACGCAGATGCTCTTAATGCATAGGTCACTTGACACTCGGCTCTACCACGCACAACTCCGACATCCACAATGCTCACACTGACTTTCGACTGCCTATACGCACTTCTCATTAACTCACATCTCCTTCACTACCTCGTGGTTTAGTAAAAATTATTTGTCAGCCTACACAGCTGTCAAACACAATAACTCAGCCACATCTGACAACAAATCAGCCACATCTGACAACGAAACTCCCTTCAAATTTTCAGTTTGCACCCATTATAATAAAATACCCGCTCCAAAAAAACACATTCTTACGCCTGGTGCTTTGATTCCATTTCTTAAATGTATTGACTTGAATTTAACTTGGTATAAACTCCATGTAACCTTCCAAATTGGCAAGCGGTACTGGCTCACATCCAGATTCCAACCGAAAGAGCAGTAAATGGTGCCTGCCTTCAACAATGATTATTCCAACAACGACGGACAATGGGAAGCTTTGCAGCGAAACAAGCAAAGAGTGTAAAATGATCTCACTTCAACCTCACATCCGCTGGCGAATTGTTGCTTACACCATCATGCTCCAAAATTCTTTTAAGCGAGATACTTAAAATAACAGCGTGTCAGGCTCAGATTCAATCAGATCACCGTTGATCTAACCGTCTTTTAATAACAATTTTGTAACATATGACAATTCTTGGACGCAATCAGACACACCAAATTATTTACATAGGGCAATAAACTCAAGGACCTATCACATCTTCTCATATCTTTTTGGGCCTACAACCTTCTCTTATCTTCCTGGCCTATGTGGTTCTGGCCCAAGTGGTTCTGGTACCAAGTTAGAAAATTGATAAATAAACAAAGATTATAACCAAATTGATAAATAAACCGAGATTATATACACACAAATCAATTCTTATTACTTTACAACAAAGCCAAATTATAAGCTATATAAATAGAAGTCATTAGATCCAATAGTTTTTAAGACGGGATAATAATGTTTAGAAAATTTCTCAACAAACTCTAACCACTAACAAACAAAATCTTCCTACATTCTAATGTAAGCATTATTCCAAGTTAAAGATAATTAAATTAAATTTCTTTATACAAAAAAATAATAAACTATAATTAAAAATTATTTTTCAAAATCTTAAAAATAAAATAGTGAATTTTTTTATAAATGAAAACAATTTACCTTCTAAAAAATAATCAAAACAATAAATTAGTTTGTAAAAATAATCTAATAATTATAAATACTGTACCCTAAATAAATCTTTGATTTTAAAAAGAGTAGGGAATATAGATGCAACTATCTTATCGGATTATTTATTTATCCTAATCCTAAAATTTAATTACTCTGATAGGTGTCTTCCAATAGATAGGTGTCTCCCTTATTGGAATTTACCACTTTAATCCTTTTGCCAATTAATCTCTTTTTTGATCAGATGATCTAAACTAAAAGATGTCTATTCTCTTGGTGGCCACTGCATCAATAAATAAAATTAAAAGTGTTAACTTTCTTGCATATCTAAATTAACTATTTAAACCCTACTTAATTTTTTTTTTTAATCCAAATGGAAAAAAAAGTTATTGTGAGTCCTCATTATCTCAGCCTTAAAAAAAAAAAAATGTTATTAAAAAATAAAAAAATAAAACAATAAAAAAAAAACGATGGTTTTCCTACTACACATGCCGTTATCCGTCATTTAGTCCTGAAACACCTGACTATGGGCATTCTCGTCCACTCATGCCGTTATTCCTCATTTAATCATGAAACACCTGACTATGGGCATTCTCGTCCACTCATGCCGTTATCCCTCATTTTATCATGAAACACGTGACTATGGGCATTCTCCTCCACTAGTGAACAAAATACTCCAAATCCACTCCGTGAATTTCAGAGTACGTTCTCATATGTCCTGAGAATTGATGTGCGATTTTGGAACAACAAGGGATGTGCGACTTTGGCCAAGGAGGAGCAGGCCAGGTTTTATATACTCAACCATGTATAGCTTTACTGGAATATTAGGCTTAGTTAGGTTGTACATAAAATACTGTAATTATAATTTATATTTTCTTTTTTATTATCATTTTGTAATTATAATATATAAAGCAGGCTTGGCCACAGACACATAGGATCAGGAGATTCACTCTCACTACTGAAACGTGACAATACTAAACCCTTAGTTTATTTTAGGTCTTTTAATGATTCCGTGCTGACATTGGATGCTAACCACCTTGACTATCTTTAATCTATTTTTTTCAATATATTTATCATATATTTGTTCTAATTTAATAGTTAGACAATACCATTTAATCTATTTTTGTTCAATATATTTATCATATATTTGTTCTAATTTAATAGTTACACAATACCATTCATGACTCGATATGTGTTGAGAACAAAAATAGCAATTACTTTTCTAGTGAAATAAATTAACGAAACACAATAATTAATGAGGAAATAATTAATGAGGATCTAGTTGTGGTTGTTTCTTCACCCATAATAAAAATTGGAGTCTCGGACCAGTTAAAAAATAAAAATCATTTTATATGGCATTCATTTATATGTTAACCGTTTTATTTTTGCCCCACTTCCATATTGTTAAATTGAATTAAAATGAAAATTGCAATTTAATCCTTAGCTAAGTAGTAGCACCATGTAGCTACTTTTCTTCGCATATATTTGGTTGAAAGACACATATAATAATAATTTTTTTTTGCAATATATTGTTTTAAAATCATTTATGTTCCTATCAATTACAAAATGAAATTTCCAATAAATTAACCTATTAAATAAATTTGAAAGGTTCTATAATTTATTGCTCCCTATGTGCCAAATAATTGCTTGGATGTGTGATGAGTAGCTTTGATTGGAATGATAAGTTGAATGAAAAAATTGTGTTTACTTAATTAACCCATTAAATAAATCCGAAAAGCTCTATAATTGTTTGCTTGTTGGGTATCAAATAATTGCTTTGTTTCCTGATGAGTAGCTTAGACTTGCAATATAACTTTTGGTCATTTAATATCGCTGACCTACATAGTTTGCAAAGACATCACCTAAACTTCGTCAAATAATGTGATACGACTGATACGATGGCTTTTATGAATTTAAGATTATTTATGGGTAATATCAATCCCTTGGGTTATTTATATAAGGATTTGTATTCCTAGAGTATAATACTAGTCATAGGGTTTATAATATTAATCCTATGGTTTAATAAAATTCCTTTTGATTTATAACCATGGTCAACGATAGTCACCTATGATTCAATGCCACGTTATGACAAGGATTGTCTCAATATGAATGTCAACCATGGGCTACCATGGTTAACCATGGTCCAATGTCACATTGTGACAAATATTGTCCCAATATGAAAATCAAACATGGTAAGTCGTGGTCAACCATGTTTATTTTAGGGTTTATGATATTTATATTAGGGTTTATATACCTTTGCTTTATAATATTTATCCCTTCGGTTTAGTATTATTCCCTTTGGTTTTAGTATTAATCCCTTTGATTTATAATATCAATCCCTTGGGTTTATTAATATAAGGGTTTTTATTTTTGTGGTTTAATATTATTCATAGGGTTTACAATATTTATCGTTTGATCTAATACAAATGCCATTGATTTTGTAATCACGTTCAACCATGGTTTAATGTCACATTGCCACAAATATTTTCTCAACATGAAAATCATCCATGGTCCAACGTTGCGTTGTGACAAAAGATTGTCTACAAAGGAAAATCAACCATGGTAAAACCATCGTCAACCATGTTGCAACATTGCATTGTGACAAAGATTGTATGAATATGAAAATCAACCATGATAATTCTAGGGTTTATTGTATTTATCTTAGGGTTTATTTACCTTGGATTTATAATATTAATCCCTTGGGTTTAATATTATTCACTTGGGTTTATAATCGCTTGGGATTTTAGGATTAACACCTTGGTTTTATTATTTCCTTGGGTTTATAATGTCAATACCTTGGGTTTATTAATCTAAGGGTTCTTATACATAGGGTATAATTATTCATCAGGTTTAATATAAATTCCCTGGGTTTATAATCATAGTCAACCATGGTCCAACATCAAATTATGACAAAGATTGTCTCAATATGAAAATCAACCTTGGTCAACCATAATTAACCATGTTCCAACGTCACGTTATGAAAAAGATTGTTTGAATATGAAAATAAACCTTGGTCAACAATGGCAAACCATTGGATTTATTCATAAGGTTTATAATATTAATATTTAGGTTTAATACAAATCCCTCAGGTTTATATTCATGGTCAACCTTGGTCAATCATGGTTTAAAATCACATTGTGAAAAGACTGTCTCAATATGAAAATGAGGCAATCATCGTCAACCATGCTCAACAATGGTAAACCATTGTCAATCGTCATCGACCATGGTCAATCATGGTTAAGCATCGTCCAATATCACATTGTGACAAAGGTTGTCTCAATATGAAAATCAAGCATGGTCAACCATGGTCCAACATCAGATTTTGACAAAGATTGTCTCAATATGAAAATCAACCTTGGTAAACCATAGTCAACCATTTTTATTTTATGGTTTATAATATTTATCTTAGCGTTTGTTTACCTTGGGTTTATAATATTAGTCCTTTGGGTTTATAATATTAATCCTTTGGGTTTAATATTATTCCCTTGGGTTTATAATCACTTTGGATTTTAGTATTAACCCCTTGGGTTTATAATCAGTTGGGATTTTAGTATTAACCTCTTGGGTTTATAATATCAATCTTTTGGGTTTATTAATGTAAGGGTTCATATACCTACGATATAATATTATTCATAATGTCTTTAATATTAATCCTTGAGTTTAATATAAATCTTCTCGGCTTATAATCATGATTAACAATGGTCAATCATTTTTCAACATCACATTATGACAAAGATTGTCTGAATATGGAAATCAACCATTTTTAACCATCGTATCCCATCATCAACAATGGTAAACCGTTGTCAACAATGGTAAGCCATTGTCAACTGTTGTCAATCATGGTCAATCATGGTCAACCATGGTCCATGTCACATTATGACAAATATTGTCTCAATATGAAAATCAACCATGATCAATGATGGTCCAAGGTCGCATTGTCACAAATATTAGCTCGATGTGAAAATAAACCATGATAAAGCATAATTAACAATGTTTATTTTAGGGTTTATAAGATTTATCTTAGGGTTTATATACCTTGGGTTTATAATATTAATCCTTTGGGTTTAATGTTATTCCCTTGGGTTTATAATCTCCTGGGGTTTTACTATTAACACCTTGGATTTATAATATGAATCCCTTGAGTTTATTAATTTAAGAGTTCATACACATAGATAAATATTGTTTTAATATGAAAATCAACCATGGTCAACTGTTGTAGCCAATGGTAAACCATTTTCAGCCATTGTCATTCATGGTCCTTCATGGTCAACTATGGCCTAATCTCACATTTGTCTAAAAATCTTTGGTTTATAATATTAATAATCTCTTAGGTTGATTAATTTCTTGGGCTTACAATAATGATCACTTAGTTTTATAATATTAATAATCCCATTGGTTTATAATATTAATCCCAATAGTTTATAATATTAATCCTTGTGTTGCCCACGGGGCTTTAGATTGACGTTGGATGGGTGCGCTGTTAAGGCACTCCTTGCAATAGGTCACCGGTTCAAATCCGCCGTGGGTATTTAGGTTAGTCTTAACGTAGATAATATATATAATATATATATCCTGTGTTTACTTATGTCTTTGATTTAGAAATTAACAATCGTGATTTATATATATTAAATCCTTTGGTTTATATATATATATATAAAAATTATAATATATTTTATTTCATTATGTTTATATATATATGAGGACGTAAATCGTGAGAGATAATAAGTATGATTAATAATAAGTATTGTATTATTATATTAAGGTTAATTATATTCTTTTATATATGTTTATATATTATTTATATATTATTAAGAGTGATATATAATTAGTTTTATTACAATATGTTTAATAATTATTAAATAGACTGTTATAAACCTTAATAAACGTATATCAATCATTTGGTAATATGATTATACATGTATTCCAATATACTTTCAACATATATATCAACTAATTAATAAGTAATAAATATAATTTTGCTAGTAATTATAAATATTATACCCTAAATAATTTTTTTTTAAATCCTAAATATTCATCCGACCATTGTTTAGAATATTTATCATCACCACTTCATAGGGCCAAATATTGATCCGACCATTGTTTAGAATATTTATCATGACCATTTCATAGGGCTGTGAGTTCTTAGAAGCCCCGTGAAGTTCAACCTCTGAACATTAAAAAGCTTTTCCGAGATATTTTCTAAACGGGCATTTAATCAAATAATTTTGATGAAATGATTTATTAGAAATCAAATTAAAATTATTTTTTAGAAATTTAATGAAACCATCTATTAGAAAATCGAAAGCAAACAGAGCCGAAAAAATAAATCTATCCTGGAAATCATGCTAAACGCCATATCCCCGCCTTTATTCATGTGTGAAAGATGCCTTCCTTTAAATTTAAACATACTTTCCGTTGTTCTCGTTTTTAGGACTTTGTTCTTGAATCTCCTTTCAACATCTCAAAGTCCTCTGATTCTTCTAGTACCTTCAATTTTAATTTTAATCTTTGCTACAAGCTTAAATTTTAATTTTAATCTATGTTACAAGTTTAAATTGATATATATATTTTTGTATATGCTAAATTGATTTATTTTACTAAATAATGAATATATGAGAATTATAAATTAATTATTTTATAATATAATAATATTTTGAAAGTATAATAAAATTTGTAATATTTAAAAATTAAAGAAAATAATGTGTTAATTAAAAATTTTAATATTAAATCATAATAATTTCAAATTATAATATTTTTAAATAATAATTTCAATTATAATAAACAAATTTCTTAATTTGAAATAAAAAGAATGATGGTTAAGGAAAAAATTATTCCTAAAAGAAACCATACACATAGTGCAAAAAACAATAATATGCTGCCGTTTTTATTAGAAAGAAAATCACCCACACGTGAGGAGTTTATATATCATTGGCATTTTCAGACTTTTAATAGAAGCAATATCAATTTCGTGGAAAGGCTAAATATAAATTTAGCGTTGTGTTCCTGACAAGCAAATTTAATGCTTAAGCGAAATTTAAATTTAGCCAGTGAGATAACATTAAATTTCAGTATTATAGATTGTTTAAATTAAATGCTTAATAGGAAGTCAAATATTCAATTGGCAAAATCAACAAATGCAAATTTAATGGAAGTCAGGTTGTATAAATATATATATAGTTTTAGTAATTATAATTTTATTTTCAAAATTTTAGCAAATAGGATATTTTTGTTTGTTGCTGACTCAGGGGTCTAAACCGGGAACCTTTGGGATTAAACTCCTCACTATTAAGCCGATTACGATTTTTTAATGCTAAGTAATAAATTAAAACAATTTAAATTATAGAAAAAATAATTAAACCAAACCTGAAATCATTTTTTAAAAATAAAAACGTAATGAGAAAGGTCAATGTATATCGTGATGGTAATTCATAGATACGCAGAACCTTAAAACACAGAAATATTAAAATTCGGCCAAATGATAAGGAAATTGAAATCAAAATAGCAGAGTCTATTCTTTAATCTCCAACGGTCAAACCCAAGATTCCAAATAGTCTAATCTCCAACGGTAAAACCCGTTAAATTTATGTTTGATTCCTATATACCATTTAAATTTAAATTTACTGAATACCCGTTAAATTTGAATTTAATTTTACTGTACACACTAAATTTACTTTATTAAAACAGGGAACTTGCATTACCACCCAAATTTAAATTTAAATATTACATGATACCATAATTTTTCTTATTCAAATTTTGGGGACTTTGTTCAAAGTGCTGTGACTCTTCTACATTAAAATTTAATTTTAGTCTTTATTTAAATATTAAACTAAATCTTAAATATTATTTTGATTTTTTTGGTTAGATGTTAAATTTAAATTTTTGTGTAGCTTTAAGTTTACTTAATATGAACTTTAAATTTATTTTAACCTTTCAACTTATTACTTCATTTTTCTTCGCGCCAAATTAAAATGAATTTCATGTTTACGTGTTTCGATCAATTTGATTCGATTCGTAGAAAAATTCAAAATATATTTCTTGCGAAAATATAAAATAAAACGTTAAATGTTATTTATATTTGTTTTTTGTTAGATTTAAATATAAGTCTAAGTTTAATTTGGTTGAATATCAACTTTTAGTTTACTTGAACCTTTAAATTTATCAATTAAATTTTCTTCCCGTCAAATTAAAATTAATTTCATGTTTACGCGCTTCTCTGAATTTGATCGGATGCATAGAAAAATGTTAAAAATATATATATATATCTGGGAAATATAAACTATTGATGTGTGGGGCTTTATTTTCTTGGCACTTCAAAATGCCGTTGTTTTTCTATATTATTTAAAAAAGGGTCATAGCACCCGTGTATTTTTATTTGCAATGCTTTGTAGATCATCATGGATCTGTTTAAAAGATATTCTAGACAGATTTTAAAGAGTTTCCGGATTCCCTATAAACAAAAACAAAATCATTGCTATATCACAATGATGTAGATGTTAGAATTTTCTGCTAAATTCCATAATAGACAGACAAAAAAAAAATGCTTTGTTTTTATTCTGTTTCTGCACAGAAAACTGGAAAAATTGTTTTCTGGAAATGGTGTTGCAGCAACGCTGAACAACACTCTGTTTTGTTAACACAGAAAAAACTGAAAATTGCTTACTGGAAACGGTGTTGCAGCAATGTAGAGATGGTGTTGCAGCAACAGAGATTTGGTGTTGCAGCAACATGAAATTTCTGATAATTTAAAATAAAATTGAAAACAGAATAATACTCAGCAACATCTGAAACTAGTGTAACAACAACGTGCAAGGGGTGTAACAGCAACAGAAAAATTACTTGTATTCATAAAAAGTAAACAAGCTGATACAGTAAACCAACTGATACAAGAAACCAACTTTCTTTATCTCAAAAAGTTGCAGGTTCAGCACTGTTGTGCGTTTACAGAAGAGACTCTCTATTCAGTCTTCTAACCTTAAAACATAACTGCTGTTCATTTTCTTTATCAAAAACATAGAAATTACATTTTAGCACTGTTGTGATGTATTGCAGAGAGATTAACATTGTTGCCAAACATCTTCTATGCTGCTTCTCATTACATTTATAGGAAAAATAAATATCTGAGTTTAAAAAATAAAATAACCAAAATATCTTGTAACGCTTATCTGCGTATTGAATGCAGAGGCGGTGATGACTTTCTTAGTGAAAACAAGTCGGCGATTTGCAGGGGAATTCAATTCTGCGCATTTAATACTCATCAATGTGCAAAATATCAGAAGACTTTGCGGCATCGAACACTCTGAAATATTCGCAGAAGATCAGATTTCGGATCAACAGTTATTGTGTTGCAGTTGGAATTAAATTCCAACACTCCCCCTTAATTTCAACTGTTGCATACCTAGGCATTTCCTGAAATGATCAAAACTTTTCTTTGCTAATGGTTTTGTCAAGATGTCAGCTAGCTGATCCTCTGTTCTGCAGTGCTGCAAAACAATCTCACCGTTGTTAACCAATTCACGTATGAAGTGAAATTTGGTATCTATGTGCTTTGTTCTTTTATGAAAAACAGAGTTTTTAGACAGTGCTATTGCTGAGCTATTGTCACAGTAAATGGTTGTGCCATTTTCTTATTCATGACACAAATCTCTCATAACTCTTCTCAGCCACACTGCTTGGCATGTTACTGCTGTTGCTGCCACATACTTTGCCTCTGCTGTTGACAAAGACACAACTGGTTGCTTCTTGGAAGCCCATGAGATGGCTCCTGATCCCATATGAAACACATATCCTGATGTGCTTTTTCTATCATCAACACTTCCAGCCCAATCACTATGACTGTAACCTGTCAACATGAAACTTTCAGAAAAGAAGTATAAAATACCAAACCCCTTCGTTCCATTCACATACCTTAGAATCCTCTTGGCTGCCTGCTAATGAGTCTCTTTTGGTCTTTCCATAAATCTGGAGATTAAACTCACAGCGTGCATAATGTCTGGCCTAGTTGAAGTCACGTACATAAGGCTGCCAACTATGCTCTTGTACAATTTTGGATCAAAATCCTTGTTGTTGTCTTCTTTGGTCAATTTCAGCCCCACTACAGTTGGAGTCACAACTGCCTTGCTGTTTTGCATGTTAAATCTCTTCAACACTGCTTCTACATATTTATCTTGAGAAATGAAAACACCATTTT
>APFE030013659.1:1249-22275 GCA_000404065.3 Pinus taeda | reverse complement strand
CCTCTTCTTTTAACACTCCATTCAGGAATGCAGATTTAACATCCATCTGATAAATCTTCCATTTGTGTTGTGCTGCAATAGACAACATTGTTCTGACTGTTTCCATCCTTGCGGCTAGTGCAAAGGTTTCATCATAGTCTTTGCCTTGTTGCTGCTTGTAGCCTTTCACAACAAGTCTTGCTTTGTGCCTGTCAATCTTGCATTCAGCATTGCTTTTGGTCTTATAGACCCACTTAACTCCAATGGCATCTTTGCCTTCAGGGAGGTCCACTAACTCCCATGTTTTAATCTTTTCAATTGCACCAATTTCTTCATTCATTGCTTCAATCCATTTATCTTGATTTACAACATCTTCGAAATGAACTGGGTCATCAACATGACAATACAAAACGAATAATGAATTCAGACCGGTATTGTTACTTACATCTCCTTGTTCATAAATCTCATTCAGATTTCTGAATCTTGGTCTTCTTGGTGTGCTTAGAGTTCCATCCGAACATGAGGGTATTTCAGATCGCTGTGGTGTGCTTGAAGAAGCACTTTCTTGTCTTCTTAAGGCTGTTCAAATTGTAGCTTGTGGTTTGGTTTGCTGAATTTGCTGTGGTGGAGGAGGAGCCACCAAGGAAGGATTATTTGTTGTTGTCCCTTCCTGTTCTTCTTCATGAGACACAATTGTCTTCACATTCACTGTTCTTTCTAAGCTTCCATCCCAAGCTTCATCTTCAATGAACTGCACATCCCTGCTTACAATTAATTTCTTAGTGGATGGATTATAAAGTTTGTATGATTTTGATTCATCACAATAGCCAATAAACACACACTTCTCCCCCTTACTATCAAGCTTTTTCCTTAGCTGATCCGGTACATGTGCATAAGCTACACAACCGAATACTCTCATATGAGTAACAATTTGCTTTTGACCACTCCACGCTTCTTCTGGTATTTTGTTCATGACAGCTTTAGTTGGGCATCTATTCAAGATGTAAACTGCGCAAGTGACAACTTCTGCCCAATACTCATGAGGCAAGTTTTTTGCCTTCAGCATACTTCTAACCATGTCAAGAATGGTCCTATTCTTTCTTTCGGCAACACAATTTTGCTGAGGTGTATACCTTGCGGTGAACTGCTTTTGTATGCCATTCTCTCTAAAAAAACCCAGAAAGTCTTGGGAGATGTATTCTCCTCCTCTATCTGTTTTGAGCACTTTGATATAATCCCCACACTTCTTCTCAACAAGAGTTTTGAAGTGGCGGAATTTCTCGAACACTTCACTCTTCTGTTTCAGCATATACACCCATGTCTTTCTGGTGTAATAATCAATGAAGGTTAAAACATACCTATTTCCAACAAATGATGGTATTTGTATCGGTCCACACACATCAAAGTGAACAATTTCCAATGGTGCTTTTGCGCTTATACTCTTTCCTGCTGGAAAACTTTCTTTGTGTTGCTTGCCCAAGATGCGGCCTTCACAAAGGTTGTCTGGTTTCTCGATCAATGGAAATCCCTTTACCATCCCTTTTCTGTGCAACAGATTCAGGCCTCCAAAATTGAGATGTCTAAATCTCAAATGCCACAACCAATTCACATCTTTCACTTGTTCCCGAAAGACTTCTTGTGTTACAGTTGCAATAGTTCTTCCTTCCTTCAAATCTGCTCTGAGTTTGAGAGGAAACATTCTATTGCTGGTCATCTGCACCTGTGCAATGATCTTCTTACTTGGAGAATGTCTCTCATTGTACATGTATCATCTTTGAAGAACACGTTGTAACCTTTGTCAATGAGGTGTCCAATGCTCAAAAGATTACATTTTAGGCCAGGTACATAGTATACCTCTGGCACAATCATCTGTTCTCCATTTCTTGCTCGGATACTTACTCTGCCTTTACCCTTGACAAAGATTTTATTATCAGTTCCTGTTGTTACCTCATATTTCACATCTTCATCCAAAATGGCAAACATTGCAATATTTCCAGTCATGTGATTACTACAACCTAAGTCTAAGAACAAAAAATCTTCTTGTTTGTCTTGTGCAATGTTACATGTTAACAGCACATTCTTTGGATTCTTATTTTCTTCATTTGCAAAATTAACATTCTGCCTACTATTCATGTCATTTTGTTTTTTCCTACATTCATTTGCATAGTGCCCATATTTCTTACAATAATGACATTGGACTTGGGATTTTTCATACCTCTGTCCATGAGGTTGCTGTTTGCTTGAACCTTCATCTTGGTTCTGATTGCAGCTCCTTCCACTTGTGCTTGCAGGATAATATCTACCTCTATTTTGGCTTCTTCCACGACCTCTGTTATTTGCTCTACCTCGGCCTTTTCTTTGGCTGAAAGACATCTGAGTCTTGAGTGCTTGCTCAAAAGAGGAATCTGTTCCTCTACTCAGTCTGTGTTCATGAGACATAAGAGAAGCACTCAGTTCATCTATCGTGAACTGTGAGAGATCTTTTGTTTCTTCTATTGCTACCACAACAGCTTCAAACCTTGAGGAAAACTTTCTCAGATCTTCTCCCCACGATTCCTTCTTTCTTCAAGATTTCACATGATATCTAATCTGGGTTATTAGCCAATAACTGCGTGAAGAAGATCTATTGTAAATCAGATTCCTTCATGCTGGAGTGTTTTCAGAAGGCTCTCCTCAACATCTGCAACTTTGCAGTCTTCACCTTCTCCATGCCTTGATAGGCAGTCTTGAGAGTATCCCATGCTTCTTTGGACTTTGTTGCTGCTGCAATTCGTGGAAAGACAATTTCATGTACAGATTGGAAGAGTAAAAAGAGGGCTTTGGCATCCTTCTTCCTGTCACTCTTCAGCTGGTCTCTTTCTGTTACTGTCAAAGCAGCCAACACTGTTGTATCTGCAAGTTCAGCATAGCCAGTTTCAACCAGCTCCCATATTCCTTAGGAAGCAAACAATGCTTTCATTTTTATGGACCAATCACTGTGATTTTTCCCATTGAACTGTGGCAGTTGGGAATTTGTCAAACCTGTTCCAGCATTTGCCATCTTAAAAGAAAAGATGCTGACTATAAAATTAAAAACAAGCAAAAACTTTCTCTGCTGGAAACAATCTGCTCTTCAAACTTCTTACAACTCCTACAGTGAAAACAAACTCTGTTTTTGACTCACTGAGTGCCTAGACTAGCTCTGATACCATGTTGGAATTTTATGGTGAATTCCATAACACAAAACATCATAGAACAACTCTCTGATATGATGGAATTTTCTGCTAAATTCCTTAACAAACAGACAACACAAAACTGCTCTGTTTCTGCACAGAAAACTGATAATTTTGTTTTCTGGACTTGGTGTTGCAGCAACATGAATCGGTGTTGCAGCAACGCTGATCGTGGTGTTGCAGCAACGGGAAAAATACTTTTTTTTTTAATAACTCAGAAAAACAGAAAATTGTTTTTGACGCTAAGGCACTTTAAGAAAAGTGACGCTTTGTGTAACAGTAACTAAGTCAAAGGGCGTCAAATCACTAATAGACTTAGAGAGTGAAATCAAAGTGTTTTTGACACTTGGTGTAACAACAACTGAAAATTAGTAAAACAGTAAACTTGTATTTATAAACTGTAAACAAAACTGATATAGAAAACTTAGCTGTTACAAGAGGAACACTTCAGTTCCAGAAATCGATTTTCTCTAACTCAGAAAATCGTAGGTTCAGCACTTGCTGTGCATTTACAGAAGAGACACACACTTGTTCTTCTAACCTTCGCTCAAAGTACAAAAACAGAACTGTTGTTCTAAATCACAGAAAACAGAACTGCTGTTCTTTTCTGCTTACACACTCTTGCACTTCCTTGCTTGAAAACAGAACTGTTGTTCGTTTACATTTATAGGAAAATAAATATCTGTTTTAAGCAATAAACTAAGTAAAAATATCTGCTGATCTTTATCTGCGTATTTATTGCAGAAGGCGGTGATGCAAGGCGGTGACGCCTTTTCAGCAAAAACAAGTCGGTTGTCTGCAGGGGATTTAATTCTGAATTTAATGCTCAAAATATCAGTGGACTTTTGCGGCATCGAACAATCTGAAATTAATTGCTAAAGATCAGATTCTGTTCTGTATTAATTGTTTGTAGTTGGAATTAAATTCCAACAATCTCCTCGCTGCACTGTCATGTATTATCTGGGCTTTAGAAGTGCCCACTCTTTCTATAAAGTTGAATAGATGATGCGCAGTCAAAAATCTGATATTGCTGTCAGCCATATCCTTATCTTCAAATTTACTCTCTGTAAGGTACCCTAGAAGGTCAAATTCCCTAAACTTTCCCACCGAGAAGGTCACCACTATGTGACTATCAACTTGTTCGTAGCGAGCACCACAGTTTCTGCAAGTTACTTGACTTCTGTACGTGCCACATAGGTCTTACTCTATGCCAGTTGCATAACCTTCCTCTATTATTATCTCCAGAATAAGATGCAAAGTGCTGGCGGTATCTCCTCCATATCCTAATGGGGCAATCAAAGTTGGAAATCTTTGCTCCAACCACTTGACAATGACAGCTGCTATGTTGCCATTAGATGCATTAGGGTTTTGCAGAGTGAGCTTTTTGTGTGTCTGTTGTCTTTCTAGGAATAAGGAGTAAATTAGGGCTGTCATGGATTCTTCTGGTATGCAGTAATGTAGAGAGCCTGGAGTTGGGAGCCTCATGAAGGCTTTTCTGGTTGTTTCCATGGCCAAGATGCACTGAAGTGCTACACTCAAATAACATGTATCGAATATATTACATATGCCTTGACACACCAGTCCGTAATTGTTTTCTGGGCTGGTTGCATGAACCATTCTGTAATTGTTTTCGAGGCTGCTAGCATGAACCTGTCTGTAATATTTTTCTGGGATGCTCGCATGAACTTTTGTCTGAGTGTCACGATCTTCCATTAGTTCATTCTTTTCTCCTACTCTTCTTCGCTTTGTTGTTCAGATATTTTCTGCACGAGGACACTCATGTTTGACATATTAGCAAATGTATTATTGAAGTATTAATACATTATTTAACGTATAATAACTGAAATATGTATGATTAATTTGTGCTTTAGCCGACTATTAAATTTATTAGCATTAATGTTTATAGTTTTTAATTAACGAGATCAATAATTAGGGTGTTTTTTTAATTAATGCAACCTTTTTTAATTAATGAAATTTACCATTAGGATGAAATTTTTATTAATAAAATTTATTTTTTAATAAATGAAATTGACAATTAAGGCAAGTGGGTTTTTTATTTTTTAATTAATAGAATTTATTTTTTACTAAATGCAATTGACAGTTAGTGTGGGTGGGGTTTTTAAATAATGAAATTGGCCATTAGGGTGGGATTTTAAAAAAAATATGTTGTATTGAAGTGCTAGATAAATAATAATAAAAAAACATAATATCCTCTCAATTAAAAAAAAAATAAGTCTATTCAATTCAATTTATTATATTGCAATTTATTTATTTTTAACAAAGAACATACATATTACTTAGACCTAGCATTTATTTTGACTTTCCACATGGGAAACCAATTCAAAGGCTAATAGTAGAATTTTAGTTTTCAAAAAATGATGAAGCATACATATCCATTAAGAAATTTTTTGACTAAAAACACATGGCATACTAGCTAGTAGCCTAAAGTGTGCTACCAACAAACAAAAAAAGCTATATATAGAGAGCCAAAACTAGCAACAATAAACATGGAAACAATGACTATGATCAAATTTCTACTATTCATTGGAATGAAAAGAAGATGTAGAGACCTATATGCGTTTAGGATTCGTAGAGTTCTTTGGTAGATTTGGCCCTTTGGCCAAAAGAATGACGATCTCCATGCATGCAAAGCAATCATCCATGTCTTTGAATTTTACTTGAGAAGAAGCTCATCCCTATAATCATTTCTTTCAACAAGGAATTCTTTTAGCAATGACTTCACATGCCAATAAAAAAATGGTGAAAATTTCAGAATCCAAGTGATGTTTGTCATTGTGTGGTTCGGGTAGCTCAATTGCCAATGGTCTAGCTCAATTGGCAATGGTCGTGGAAATGAAGTCTCATCCAACCAGAAGTCTTGGGTTCAAATCTTGTGCTATCTCCGAGATCACGTGAGAATTTGGACATGATGAAGATGTAGTGCTGCCAAGCTTAAAAAAAAAAAAAAAAAAGTGATGTTTGTCATTAACAATCTCTTCAAAAAAGGGATGTTTGTCATTAACAATCTCTTCTTCAACCTCTCTGATTTCCTATTGGATTTTTGGTTGAGGATTGAGCTTAGGCTTAGGCTAAAGAAACATTATGCTCCTTACTACCATCAACACCTTTGCGAGAGTGGGCTTGTAGGACTAGAACATGAATAGTTGGCAAGGAGAGGACAAACCAAAGTGAAAGATGTGGAGGGAGAAAACCAAGAAACACTGGAAACTATCACACGGACATGTAAGGGTAATGAACATCTATATAGTGAAAGTAAGAAATCATAGTGTAATACATGAACGAGGGGATTCTTGGAGGAGCTTGTCGCCACCTAGTCCCACAAGCACCGTAAGTTCCTTACATTTAGCGAAACCATTATCACTTCCCAACTATGAGAGCCATACAAAAATCATAGAGAAGTAGAAATAATTGAATTGTTAAAAATTAAAATATAAGTGCAACCTTGAGAATTATCCTTTGTGGCCTATCCCCAATCTTGGAACCTGGGAGACTATAGGGAAGGACGAGCCATGTCAAGAGGGTCTAGTCTTTCTCCCATAAAAACATGGTGAAGATGTTACTGAAAGGAAGTCGTGAAGAGAGCGATAAATCACACCTGAAAAGCCTAAATTAGCTAAGCATACAAACATTATGAGCCTAATTTCAAAAATCCTAGAGGAATCAAAGCTCCCACATAACAACCTCCAAACCAACACAATGAAATTAAGATCAAAACAAAACCACATGAAGTTATTCCTTGCACAAAGCACCACGTAGCTTGTGCTTGATGGAGGGTGACATCCACTACGCATTGATGTAATGCTTGAGATGGCCCCTGGTTAACCCCATTCAACTCCTTTTGTCTCCATTCTCATTCCATAAGGATTTTAGTTTTTACTAAATTATACTTAAATTCAATTAATAATATAAAAACTTAACATTTACCATAATTCCTTTTTCTAAACTTTATATATAAAATCTAGGCCATATGTATCACATTTATTTATTTATTTATTTTATAAAACATGTTAAATAAACTATCATAAGCATATCTATTTAGTTATATGTATTATGAAAGCTTACTCATGATTCATATTTTAACTATGATATTTTAATATTTTTATGTTGAAAATTAATAAATATAAATATATAAAAAACTTAATATTTATAATAAACTCCTTTTCTAAATCCAAAAATTCTATAGATAAAAAAAATACATTAAAAATCAAATAAAAAATTATAAAATATGTAAAAAAGAAAAATGACATGTATATATCTAAATAAGTATGAGAATTTCAATAAAATTAAAAATAAGTACAAAGATATAAAAAATTAATATATAATATAGATAGTATTATAAATAATCAACCTATATCTATGTTAAAACTGAAACAAATATTTATAGGATTACATTTTCTAAAAGTTAAATTTTTCTTAAATTTTACATTAAAAAATATTTTTACCTTAAAAAAAAATAAAATCATTTAATTCTATATAATGTATTTAATTTTTATTTGTTAAAATTTTTATACATCAGCAAATATAATTCTTTTTAAAATATTTGATAAATCTAAAGTTAAAATAAATCTAATTTATAATATATATATATTTTTTTTTATAATATTTTTTTTTATTAATTTTTTTTTTTTTTTATAATAAAATGTTTATTAGTATCTACACCAATTTCTAATATTCCGCTCTATATTTTCTCTTATATTGACATGTAAAGTACTTCGCTACTTTCTATACAATTATAACAAAACAGAGTTTCATTTTCGTGATAGTAAATTATAATTTATGAATTATTTTCCAAATTTACACAACAAAGAAGTGTTTATTTATATTTATATTTTTGTTAATTCAATTCAGATATTATGAGTTTTGTTTATATATATATTTTTAAAAAAATTTTGAAGAGATAAATCTAATAATCACTTTCATAATTTTGCCAAATTTAATTTGACAATCAATCGTGAAGTGATTAAGTTATTTCAGAAGGTTTTTTTTTTTTTTTTCAAAAGAAAAAATAAGGTGTTTTATATATATAAAATCTTAGTTTTTATACATAGTTTTTTATCTAATGAAATTCATATTTAAGAAGTAAAATATTTAGTGGTCACTACCACTAATTATGTGTTATGTAAAGTTTGAGTTAGATAGAATTAGGGAAAGGTGTTTTTTTGGCTTAGTCAATTGAAATAGTTTTTTATGGGAATTTATTAGAATTTGACAATACAATTTCAATATTTGTTGTTGTTTAAAAAACATATTTTAATGTATAAATAGATTCAACATCCTAAAAAACCTTAGAGCATTAGAATTATGCAGATTAAACAATTTAAACACAAGTTTTTAAAAATCTCTATAATTTTGATTAAAATTAAACAGAAAAATAGAAATAAAAAAATTTATTTTGTCTATAAATTAAACTACCTATTTTCTTTTATTAAACATTAACATTAAGATACTTTTGTTTTTAACTATATCTATAACATATTTTACTACCCCTTTTCCTTTATTAAAATATTAACAGTAAGATACTTTTGTTTTCAACTATGTGTATAACATATTTTTATGTCTATTGCAAAATATATATCTAAGGGATATATTCTATTAACTTTGATATTCCTTTTCCTATAGATTCTCTAAATTCTCTCTTTGTCCATGACTACACCAACTACATTTTGGCAATGGTGAAAACATGATAGATTATAAATTTGTATACTTTTATAAAAAACATTTTATATGACAAAAGTTTTAGTTATTTTTGAGCTTTGTTTATATGATAAAAATTTTGGTTTTTTTTAATCTCATATTTTTGTGATCTATATTAATTTTTTGAAATTAACTTTCAGATTAATCACATCATTATTATTTGTTGGTTGAACTTTCTAATGTAGTTCATTCTTAATACCTACATGAAAAACCTATTTATCATTAAAATTAAATAACAGTAAAAAAAATAAAATTTATTTTAATCAATAAAACAAAAGACTAGAACCGCTGATGCATCCATCCAGAGCTTGAGAAAGGTAATATTTTATTTTTTCTTTCAAACTTGCAAAAATTCACATCATCTTTATTAATTGTTTGCCATCATTATTAATAATTGGTCAAAAAATTTGAACCCTTTAATGTAATTCATCGTCAACCAAAAATGAAAAACCTAAATATTCTTAGAATGAATAAATTTGATTTGCTCTATAATGCTTATCACTAAACGTCAGGTTATGAGATCAAGAACACTCTGCATTTCTGTTGATCACAACCACTAAGCCGATCACAAGAGCTATGTTGCTTGTTAGTGCACAAATGTAAATTCTGATATCAACAAAACTACCAGTTTACATATCAATATTTGTTTCCTCCATGGCGAATCATTTATCTACTTGACAATGCTAGTGACAGTGGTGTTAGGAATTGTATTACACTGCGACAACAAACATTTTCTGTGCGCCGAAGAATCCATACAAAATGGTCAAAATCTAGAATAATCTCCACGCTAAACAAGGATGTCCATCTCTGAAATATTATTTGATTTATCTATATATTAAATACAAGATTGGATTACCGTTGAAACTAGCATTTTCTGTGCCACTGCCACCAAGAATCCTTAATAACACGTTAAAATCAAGAGTAATATTCATGATAAACAAGGATGTCCACGTTATATATATATATAGAGAGAGAGGATGATAGGTTTATTGTTTTATATCAATGATAGGTTATTTGGTGATGAATAAAAATAATTATCAAATTGAATATTAATTTTGTACATTATTTAGCTTGGATGCGGGTGATTTCTAGGCACAAGCAATAAGCTTTCCAAGCATGCTAGGCACGCGCCTCCAGCACCTAGATGGCCACCTGCTCGCTTTCAATAGCCCCATTTCCAATGTTGGGGAATAAATATAGTATGGTGTGCGATGGGCCGAAGGTCTCCTCGAGCATTGATAGTGCTCTGAAACCAGCAGGTGCATTTATGCCTCAACGCGGTTCGAACATGGCGCCCAAGTGTAATATAATGGCTCCTCCTCAGCCAAATCTTTGTCATTCCTTGCAGCAGTGGTTTGGCCAGCTTGAACTTGGGTTCAATCGGCCAGAGGCTGAGCCTATTGAGTCTGTCTCTCCCCCGCTCCCCATTTCCATTCCGTGGTGTGTTCATAACAGTAAAACTGGGTCTGCAATGCCTCGAAGCCGAGGAGTTCCACGCAGGGTAAGTTCTTCGGCTCCGAGGGGACAAGCTCGACAGTCCCCCTCTCCGCTCATCATACCCATTTCGTGTGCCTCTCCGTCTTCGCCTCCACCCAACCGTGCCAGACATGCCCCTAACTCGTCCTTCCATAACTCCATTTTTACATTTCGCAACCGTCTTTACCAACCTATTATCACCTTCACCACCACTATAATGGTCTCCGAAGAGTCGGAATTGCCTATTGATCCCATTAGCTCCTCCTCCTCTCCTTCTCCTTAGGAAAGCCTGTCTCAGGGTGCTAGGGATGACTTGAAATTTATGGAAATGCACATGCAGGAGGACTCCCCCATTGGTGGAGAGGTAAGCCGCCACCGCAGGCCGGCAGCTGAAGAAGACGAAGTCATCGCTTGCGGCCTGGTTCAGCATGATTTCGGCATTCTTCATCTGGTGAACGAGTCCGAGGGTGGCGCTGAAGGCGACGACGAGGTTTCTTGGGTGGTTGCTCCGGAAACTCAAGCAGCAAGGGGCTCCGACCCTCATACTTCGGGCGGGTAACCTCTCCTTGTGGCTTTGTCGAGGCCATGTCTCTCGCTTTTGGCTCTTCTCACTCTCTCGTAGAGGCTCGAGGAGGTCTTTTTTGCTTAGAATCACCATGGTGGACGAAGAATTTTCAAGGATGGTCTCCTCTGCTAGGCATTTATTGCCAGCAAGGAGTTTTTTCTAACAGCTCCTTTTTTTCTGCTGACCTGAGAATGTTGTAGTCACACAGGTTCAGTTGTTCCTCTCTGTCTACTAGTTTTTTTGCTGAGGGCTGGAACAATTGCCCTCTGAGGCTGCGACCTCATTGTAAATATTTTTCTCCTTTATTTTAATAGAATTAGCACTTATTCAGAAAAAAAAAAATTGTACATTATTTAAAAGAAAAAGGGTTAAATGTGATGATAATAATATTTGAAATAGAAATATAATTAATAGTGATAAATAAGAGGGATATGGATTTTTATTAAAGTGAAAAACAATATATGGGTTAATATGAGTGATCCATAATCATTATGGAAGCAAAATCCATAAAATTTGTATTTTAATATTGTCAATGTTCTCAACTACACAATAAACAAAAAAAGCAGCAAGGCATAAATTCTAAAAAAATCATGACAGAAGATCACTAGATATATTCAAATCTAGTAAATAAAGAGAATTTACTTACATAATGTCAAATTTACAGATTCTATAACATTAGATTGCCTCTCAATCTTCAAAGATTCTATTTCAAGTTCAAATAGGAAATATTTGATAAAAATGATGCTCTTTCCAATATTGAACTATCTCACTTGATTAAAATCTTATAGTCTTTTACCACTTTCTCCTAAGGTGATTGAATTTCCCTTTTCTTGTGTTTCTTAAAATCTTTTGGGAATTTGGATTGGTTTGTGACTCATGAAGTTTATTCAAAGCTTTTTCCCAATGCTTCGAGCAAATAATTTTTAATTATTGCTTCCCATTGTTCAATCGATATTCTTTGGAAAAGTTATGAGCCTACACCATGCCTAATGGGGATCCATCTTGGCTAAGACAAGGGAAGGTTATGAGCCTGCACCATGCCTAATGGGGATCCATCTTGGCTAAGACAAGGGAGTTAACTTTGGAAAAGTTATCTTGGCTAAGATAAGGGAGTTAATTGTACGAAGAGAGTTTTATGACCCTTTGTGGTTTTATGATTTGAGAAAACAATATTTAAACTATTGTTGTATTAGCCAAAATATAATCAAGATATGTATTGCTCATAGTGAGAATGAAAAGAATCATTCTACTTATATTAGTCAATATTTTTAAAAACATTTGCAATGTGTTTGTTTTGCTTCCAATTATGATTATTATTAAATACTTTTTAAACCCTTAATATAAACATATTAATGATGGTAAGTTTAAGTGATTGTGGTTTTTTATATTGTTATAAAATTGACAAATGACATGTAAAAATAATATTATTGATATTACATGATGTGCAATTCAATTGACTATAACACATTAAAAGTAAATAGATAAATTTACTATGAGTTATAAATAACATAATTCTTTCAATGTTTAAGACATAATTGCCATTAATCTACTTATGTTTGTAGTCAATATCTTTAAAAATATTTCAATGTGTTTTTTATATTCACCATATTATTATTATTAAATATTTTTTAAACTCATAATATAAACATATTAACTATGATAAGTTTAAGTGATTGTGAGACAAAACACAATAATTTAAATATTTCTTTTTCTAATATTATATATAGATAATTTTTTTCTCCTTAATTTAAGGTATGATAGGTTTTTTATTTGAAAATGACACAAGTAGCATGGGATGGGAGTTGTTCCAAGAAAGAAACAATGTAACTAATTTTATTACATTTTACTTTCTATTATTTTTTAATTAAGTGAACATTATATTTGGTTATTATTATTTTTTAATCTAGTATATCACCACAACTTTTCTCATTTTATTAAAATATTTTATTTGAAATTAATATTAATTTATTATTAAGCTCTGAGCTCTGCAACCTGCAGCCAATGCTCAGACCTGCGCACCTGCGCCATCAGTCGTCCATAGTGCGTCTTACCCATCAGAACCGTTATTAGCAGTAGCGCCAGAGCTTTACTGCGCAATACGTCATGTCCTCCCGGTTGGGAGGGGCGGGATCTCATGCCCCCCCTCCTTCGAATGAGCGTTTCAGGAATGGCGGCGCTCCTGTGAACCCCCTGTTGCATTACGATCCAGCTACCGATCAAGGACAAAGCTCTGAACAGCCTGACGCCCCAGAACAGCATGCAGTCACGGACGAAGAAGCGACGGATAGTCCAAAGGCGTCACAACCAAAGGTGACTTCGGCAACATGCATCCCTAAAGCGACAGAAAGAATCAAAGTTGAGCTACCAAGCCATAGAATCAATGGCGAGATACAGTACATGAAATTCCATGCACTCATTGGAAAATTTCTGGGATTCTGGCCAACGGAAAAAGCCCTGCACGGCTGGATCGCTTCCAAATGGAAGCCCAAAGGACAAGTCTCCTTGCTGCTGGGTCCTAAAGGCTTCTTCACTGCCATATTCAACTGCCTGGAGGACAAAATAAGAGTATTTGAAGGCGACCCCTACTTCTTCAACTCTACTGGTCTCTTCTTGCGAGATTAGAAACCCAGGTTCAATCCAGACACAGAAGACCTCAGCCATGCTCCAGTTTGAATTTGCATGTACTCCCTACCCTCGGAGTACTGGAGAGAAGAAACTTTGAAGGACATCAGAGATCGCATCGGTACCTTCATCAAGGCTGCAGAGGAAACAAAAAATCGAAGGTTCACTTCATATGCCACGATCTGTGTCCAGATGCATCTAAAGAAGACCCTAGCGGACTCGGTAAGCCTCTATCACGATGACTATGAATGGATTCAACCTCTTGATTATGAACATATACCGTTCTGTTGCCGCAAGTGCCATGAACATGGCCATCTGTTTAGAGATTTTCCTCTGACCGCCCAACTCCAATCCACAGCCAATGAGGTTAACAAAGATTCTGAGGGGTTTGTCAAAGTTCCCCATCGCCGTAGACATGCCAAGAAGTAGAGCGTTGCTCCCCCTAGCCCCAAGAATCAGAGCGATGCTCCCCCTACCCCAAGAAATCCGACTCCTCGAATAGATTCCATGTCCTTACCCCGCAGGACCCCTCTGACTCTTTGCCAAAAACGGACTCTCAAGCCACTCAGCTTCCACCTTCATCTGATCCGATTCTTAAAACTTCCTTGGATCCTTCCTCCTCGGAGCCTATCAGTTCTCCTCTTGCGTCGAAGTCAAAAATGCCGGCTATAGACGCTGATTTGCATCCCTCAGCCATGGATCTCGATGCTGCTCTAGCTCTCAGCCTGCAAGAAGGGATCACGGAAGATCACCCGAACATTTGCATCAACATGGAGGAAGACATAGAGAATGTAAGCTTGGACGGGTTGGATATTCTCAAACTGGAAGATGCATGTAAGCAAAAAGAATATAACTCAATTCCCCCTTGGGAAATAGACAGATTGGAAGGGGTATTAACCAAAGCATAGCACAAAAAATGCCTAGGAAAACAGGCAGGCAGTCCATGGGACGGCAAAAAAATCCTAAAAGAAACAAATAAGAGAGGGCGTAAAAGAGATCTGTAGAGAACGATCATATTAGGAGAACAACTACTGGAATCAGGGAGATTCCCAAAGTTAACGAGGTTTTACAAGCCCCACCCCCATAGTTCCTCATGAAGCTCATCTCCTCGAACATGCGTGGGCTCAACAGCCCCTCAAAACACAGAATGTTAAAAAACATGATACAGTTAGAAAAGCCAGCTGTGGTCTTTCTACAAGAAACAAAAAGTACTATCACTGCCATGGAAGAGATCTTCAATAAAGCCTGGAGCGGCAGTCGATCCGTTTCTGTAGATGCAGTAGGAGCGTCGGGTGGACTTTCCATGTTATGGAACCCGCAGATTCTTTTGCTTCAAGATTTTCATGCCACTCACCATTTCATTCAAGCCACGTTTCATCTCATTGGAACAAATATACATGGGCATCTCACCAATACTTACTTCCCACAGGATCAGCAACACAAACTAGAAGTTCTGGAAACATTAACAAACTTGAACTCTTCCAGACGCTTCCCCCTTTGGATAAGTGGGGGTGATTTCAATATCATCACTCATCTAGAGGAAAAAAAAGGAGGGCGAATGAAGCTGGAAGATGACAACAATGGATTCAAGGAATTCATCAGAAGTAATCATCTCATCGACATTCAAACCTCCAATGGCACCTACACATGGACAAATAAACGCAGAGGTGTACATAATATCGCCTCTCAGCTCGACCGCTTCCTACTCTTAGATAATGCTATACATCTCGGAGGAGACTTTCACGCTTCCATATTGCCTCAAGGGGGCTCGGATCATTGGCCCATTATGCTGCAATGGACGAGACCGGGAAAACATTGCAACAAGCCATTCCGATACGAAGCCTTCTGGTCAAGTCATCCAAATTTCAAAGAAGTGGTCCAGGCAGCATGGAAGTCCTTCATTCCCCGAGAAGGCGCAAAAATGTTCAAATTTCAACAGAAACTCAGACATCTCAAGCAAGCGCTGAAGGCCTGGAACAAGAACCACTTCGGGAACATCACGGACTCCACGCAAAAATTAGAGCAGGAAATGAGCACTCTCCAGCAAATTATCATCCTAGAGGGCAGAACAGAGGAATTAGCCAACAAGGAGCAATCCCTTTGGACAGCATTAGAAGCTCGAAGATCGCAAGAGGAAATCCTCTGGCGCCAAAAATCCAGAATAAGATGGCTTAAGGAAGGAGGAAAAAATACCAAATTCTTCCATCGATCCACCATACAACGAAGAATGCATAACAATATTGCTTTCATTAATAATAGTCAGGTGGAGAAATTAGAAAAGCATGAAGATATGGAAAAAGAACTCAAAGATCATTTTCAGGAAGCGCTCAAAGAGCAAACCAGGAGCAGAACAACAGCCATTCGAGAGGTCACACGGCACATCCCCAAGCTTATTACGGACGAACACAACCAAAATCTACTACAACCGGTCTCAAAGCAAGAGGTGGAGGAAGCAATGGCGCAGCTAAAAGATGGTAAGGCTCCTCGTCCGGATGGTTTTACTTCAAATTTTTTTCATGATTTCTAGGAACTAATAAGCATCGAAGTTTGGGAATTGGTGGAAGAATCCCACTCTATGCACTGGCTCCTACCCTCCCTTAACTCCACATTCATAGCTCTGGTTCCCAAAGGGGAGGAAGAAAACACGCCTGACAAATTCCGGCCCATTGCCCTCTGTAATGTAATCTATAAACTTATTTCCAAAGTGGTGGCCAGTCTTGTCCTCCCGGAACAGACTGGATATGTCGAAGGACTCCAGATCATGGATGGTATTATCCTATCAAATGAGGTTATCCATTCCTTAAAGATCCTCAAAAAACCAGGCATGATAATGAATCTTGATCTATCAAAAGCTTTTGACAAGCTTAGCTGGGAGTACATTCAGCACACGCTGATTGCTTTTGGTTTTAGAGCCACCTGGACTCGCTGGATAATGAACCTCATTTCATCTCCCTGCTTCTTGGTCCTTCTCAATGGCTCTCTGTCTCAGCCCTTCCGCTCTTCGCATGGCATACGATAAGGGGATCACCTTTCACCTTTCATCTTTGTCCTAATGGCGGAAGGGCTCAGTCGTCTTCTTCACCATGCTATCACCTCTCAGAAAATCAAAGGCATAGCACTTCACGGACTCTCCCCCTTATCTCATCAACAGTTTGTTGACAACACTATGCTCTTTGGACATCCCTCATCTGCCGAAGCAAAATCCTTCAAAGCCATGCTTGAGCTATTCTCTGAAGCCTCGGGCACCTCTATCAATGCTTCTAAATCTCAGCTTTTTTTCTTTAATACCCCTGTCTCCATACAAAGAAACATCGCTCGCATCCTTGGCTTCACAATTGCTGTGCTTCCCTCCAAATATTTGGGCGCCCCTCTTATGCTCTCATCTCTTAAGCATGCATTGTGGCGATCGCTCCTGGACAAAATTGAAGCCAGACTCTCCTCCTGGACGTTCAGATCGCTCAATATAGCCAGTCGACTCATTATGATCAAATCTGTTCTTCAAACTATGCCTCTCTATCTATTTTCTATCCTCGCTACTCCCAAGTGGGTCCTTAAAGCCATTCGTAATCTACAAAGGAATTTTCTGTGGGGATCAACGGGACTTAATAGGAAATGGGCCCTAGTTAAATGGTCAGAAGTCTACCAACAAAAATCCAATGGTGGACTAGGCCTTCGGGACCCCCTGCATAGTAATCATACCATGGGAGCAAAGGTCTGGTGGAATTGGCTTGTCAAACCACACATACCTTGGGAAAATCTCTGGCAAGCTAAATATGCGTCTGGCAGTTGCTGGGAGGATCTGATTAGAATCAGTCCAAGCAGTTTAGGCTCCATGATCTGGAACGCAACAAAACTTCAAAGCGCATTCATACAGGAGTATAGCTTCTGGGAAGTTCATTCAGGGAACTCAGCGCGTTTTTGGGAGGATTCATGGCAGCAGCTCCCAAAACTCGCCTCGATCTTCCAAAAACCCCTTTGGCAAACTCACATGCAACGCAACAATCCATTTAACATATCCCAGTTTTGGCAGCAGCAAGCACATACAGATTATCAACAATGGAGGCCCGCTAGTTCTTGGCAGGAGGATTGGCAAGGAGAAACCTTTGCAAAAATTGAACAAGAACTGAGTCACCGGAAGATCAAAACGTCAAATAAGCAGGACAGATTGCAGTGGGGGAATACAACAAAAGGAGTCTTCACCATAAAATAAGCCTACACTTTGCGGTATGCACAAAACCACAATGACAAAGATCAGCTATGGAGCAACATCTGGCAATCCAAATTGTGGCCCAAAGTCTCTACCTTTCTATGGCTTTTAAGCAAAAAGAGAATCCTCACCTGGGACAATTTGCAAAGAAGGGGCTTTATAGGACCATCCCGATGCCCAAATTGCTCTCTTCAATCAGAAACCATTTTGCATCTGATGGAGACCTGCCCCCTTGCAACTCAACTCTGGAATCAAATTGACAGGTGTAATTAAAGATTCGGAAATCGTCAAGGGGATATAGAAAATCTACTCAGAACATGGCCCAAGCTGCCATATCAAAGCCCTTTGTTGAACGCTCTGTGGACTCTCATCCCAGGATTTCTTTATTGGACCCTCTGGAAGGAGAGGAATAATAGAGTCTTCAACAATAGGAATCGCCCTCCAGACATTCTCTGGCTTCTCCTCAAGCAAAGCCTACAAGAGACACTAGCGCTCAAAATATGGCAAGAAATGGATTGGCCCTCCTCCCCCCAAGAGCTGCTCATTTGGAAATCACGGGATCTTCATGTTTCCTATGCTCCCTCTGCACCAGCTCGACTACATACCAAGCTTGTCTCCCCTTTGCATTGGTCCCCCCCGGCCTCTGCATCATTCAAATTGAATTTCGACGGCGCAGCCAAAGGGAATCCGGGACCAGCGGGATATGGAGGAGTAATTATAAATGACAGAGGAATCATCCAACACATCTTCTTTGGCTCGATTGGAAACGACACCAATAATGTTGCAGAATTGGAAGGTCTTTGGAAAGGCATATGTGTAGCTTAACAATAGGGGTTCTATCTGCTGGTAGCAGAGGGAGACTCCCTGATCCTCATCAATGCAGCTATTCGAATACAAGAAGGAACACCAGCAACCAAAGTAGCTTCTAGATCGAGATTGCTCAGCAGGCTAGAAACATTGGAGGCAAGGCTCAGAAGCCCCAATAGTATAATCTTTCAGCATGTCAAACGATCCGCCAACAAGGTAGCCGATCGTCTAGCTAATCAAGGAGTCGATCTGAATAGTCACCCCTACTCAGGTAATCTCAATGACTCAACAGACATTCAACTTCAACAAGATTGCCTCTCTCTGGCAACTCAGGACCTCCAACCCCCGGCTGCGGATGTTTATTAGTTCATTGAATGCGGGGGCGGCCTTATTACAGGGCAAGTGGCCGCTCGCTCCCGCTAGATGGCCCGAAGCCTCGAGAAACCATCACCTCGGTCTGGCCAACAGTTATGAGCTCATTAATGGCATAGGGAGAACAACTGTTTGCAAGGGTATATTGGTCGTCCGTCTTGGTTCACAAATGAGAGGTGTTCAGTCGGAAGGTGCTGGAAGGGCCAATGTCTGTTGGGAGCTCTGTATTGTTTCAACTGTGAGTTGTGTGCTCTGTTCTTGGATGACTGCACAGTGGGTGCATGCGCCAAGACTGAGACCTCGGCCCTCGGCACCGGTGGCCCTGGTCTCAACCTTGGATCGTCAGAGAATTTTCGTCTTTATGCTTTGGTTCAGTGCTTTGAGCGTCACTCTGCTCCTTTTTTTTGAGATCCCTGAGCGCCATAGGCCTTACGAACCTCTGAGTGCCGTGGTGCTTTAGTTCGTCTGCGCCTCTCTTAGAGATTTTCCCTTTCGGCGCTTTGGTAATACTCGGCTCCGGCCTATTCGGCTCTCTGGGAGCAATTCACCCCTCGCAGCATCGGAAAAGGCTCGGCTCTAGCTCTGTGTGGTAAGCATTGTTATATGCACTCGTGTTCTATTACCCGTTTATCATCTGTTGCATAAGTTGCTGCTCTCGTTTAAATCCCTTTGTGGCGAAGAGAATACGCGGCCTCTGGGCAGCATTGGATATTTGTTGGTTACAGGATGCCGCGTGAGAGGTTACGTGGCACTTGCAGGCGGGGAGGTTCAAGGGGCGGTGCCAGAGGTCGGGCTTCATCGCCACGTTCCTCGGCATCCTTCTACTCCCCCTCGGAGGAAATTAGCTCACCTGGAGCTCGACGAGGGCGCGGAAGAGGTAGAGGGCCGGGAAGGGCAGCGGTGTGTCCGTTTGGTTCGCACCCATCAACACGCTTCTGGTTTCCGTGTGCCCTAGACAATGCAATCTAATATGTTTCAATGCACATTGAAAAATGTGACCATGCAGATAGACCAGAAGCCCCAGCAGAGCCACGGCCACCCTCACCTGCTCAGGGTCCGCGATTACAGCCTATGGAAGCCTCGTGTGCGGTGGCGGGGAATATAGCTGGAACAAGCGAGCCTGCGAAGGAAGATGCACCATACACAGACTCGAGTGCTTCAGATCCATATGCTTGTCCAGTGGTGGAGGAGCAACCATCCACCTCCGTGGATTCTTAAGCTCGTTGCATGGTCGTTCTGGTTGTTTTGGAAACAATTTGTTCAGTCTCAGGATGTCGGCGAAGCAGTTACAGTAAGTAATGGGGGTCAGTCAGTGATAGTTTTCGGGTCGCATCACACAGTTTTTTTTATGTCGGATATTATGTCTGCGTCTGTTATGTCGGGTATTTGGAATGTGGGTTTTGCAAGGTCTGTAAATTCCTCCCTTGCTTTGGCAGGGAATGGATGTATAGCGCCTAGGTCCAGTTTTCTGTGGGTTCTGGCTTGGGGCCAGCGGACAGTCTCATAGTCCCTCAGTTTCTCAGGCTCAGTTTTAGTCTCAGTATGTCAAACTGTTCATGTAGCCAGCTCTTCGTGGTGGATGTAACTCTCTCTGTACTCTTTTTTGTATTATAATAGAATTAGCATGATTTACACAAAAAAAAATATTAATTTATTATTATTTAATTTATTAATATAAATTATTGTTTTACTAATATTATGAAGCATCTCTTCCTTATTGGGATACTATACATTATCCAATTCAGTACCAGTCATGGTCATAAATGATCATACCTTAAATTAAGGAGCATCTATTATTTTTCATTTGTAATGTTAACTTTTGATTCATATATTCTGTTCGTGAAATGTCCATGATTGAACAACCTCCAGGTTATGAAGCTGCTGGCCAAGAGCATAAAGTTTGCAAACTGAAGAAGGCTCTTTATGGGCTGAAGCAAGCTCCAAGAGCATGGTACAGCAGAATAGATGCTTATCTGATTGAGAATGGGTTTTATAAGTGTGATGGTGAACCCACACTCTACATAAAGGAGAATGACGGTAAGATTATTATTGTTGTTTTATATGTAAATGA
>APFE030013655.1:0-11403 GCA_000404065.3 Pinus taeda | reverse complement strand
TGGAATGCACCTCAACCAGGGTGGAGGCCCCAATACAACTCTCCTCCCGCCATTCTGCCTCCACCACCGGCTCAACCATAACCATTACCTCCTGCTCCTCCAAGACAACCCTAGATGCCTGCTCAACCGAACCCGAACCCCAACAACAGAAAGGCCTAGTAGGTATATATTGGGGAAACAACATGCCCTAACTATGTTGTGGAGATCCAAGAGATCAACCTGTGATCTGGGAAGGTCCTTCCACAATGCCAACCTCCTCCCCTCGAGGAGGAGGAAGAGAAACAGGGAAGTGAACCCAAAGCCATTCCACCCTTTCCTAAGCGACTAACAGTAACCATGCAACCAAACCCAGAGGAGACTAAACTTCTAGGAGAACTCAAGTAGTTGTGTGTGAAAATACCACTTCTCCAGGCCATAAAAGATGTACCAATATATAAAAAATTGATCAATAAGAAGTGTTTCAGACACCCAGGCAGGCGCAAGAGAGATGCCCCGACTATCAATGTCATAGGACAACTGTCTGATCTGATGTTGGGGCAAGTAACCTGTCAAAAATATTTGGACCCTGGGAGTCCTGTAGTTGATGTCCACATCAATGGCACCATAATCCCCCATACCTTGATTTATCTAGGGGCTGCCATTAATGTGATGACCAGGGACACTATGCTTAAAATCAACCTTCATAGTTCCCTAAGGAAGACCTTGACAGTTCTGCAGTTAGAAGACCGCTCCACCATGACTCCTGAAGGGATTGTGGAAGATGTCTTGGTCTCTGTTGACTCTTGGGAGTACCCTGCTGACTTCTTGGTCCTTCAGCCAAAGGCTAAACTTACTGGATACCCCCTCATCTTGGGAAGGCCTTGGTTAGCTACTGCGGATGCTTATATTAGTTGTCGAGCAGGGAGCATGACCATCAAGAATGGGCCTATGTCTAAGCAGCTAGTCCTTTATCCTCCTGCCCAACCACCGCTAGAACATGACTTACCACTCTGGTTGGAAGAGGGAGATGAGGACGAGGTCTACTCTGCACCTTTTTGCACCATAGAAGCCACCAGAGGAGGCCCTCAAACCGAGGACGACTTGATTGAGAATTTGATTCAAAATCCAACTCCTAGTGCACTGTCATTAGAAGAGTTGGTGGAAGATACCCAAGCCAGTGCTCTAGTGGACCTCTGTGTGACTGATCCGACCTCTCCTAGAGTTAAGAGTGTGGAATTTGGCCCTGAAAGAACCTTAAAGATCATCTCCTCCTTATCTCCCTCCTAGAAGGAGTTGTGTAGTTTGTTGAACCGCCATTTAGAGGCTTTTGCTTGGAGTTATAAGGAAATGAAAGGAGTCCATCCTTCGGTCTGTAGCCATCATATTTACGTTAAAGAGGATTGTAAACTAGTCAAGCAGCCTCAGAGGTGAATGAATCCAACCCTTAAAGACATTGTCAAAGAGGAATTGCAAAAGTTATTGGATGCAGGATTCATCTACCCCATCTCTGACAGTGAGTGGGTTTCACCTCTAGTGCTTGTGCCCAAGAAGAATGGGAAGTGGAGAATCTATGTAGATTACTGGGAACTTAATAAGGCCACCAAGAAAGACCATTTCCCTTTGCCTTTCATAGATCAAGTGTTGGATGGACTAGCAGGGAAGAAGTTCTTTTCTTTCCTAGATGGGTTTAGCGGGTATAATCAGATCCAAATCAGCCCAGAAGACCAAGATAAGACGACCTTCACTTTTCCATGGGGTACCTTTGCCTATCGAGTCCTTCCCTTTGGGCTATGCAATGCTCCTACCACTTTCCAGAGAGCAGTATTGAGCATATTTGCTGAGCTGGTTCATGATTCAGTGGAAATTTATATGGATGACTTTACTCCTTATGGGTCTAACTTCCAAGAAGCCTTTTCCAACCTGGGAAAATTTTTAAGCAAGTGCATTGAGATGAACCTGTCCCTCAACCCTGAAAAATGTGAATTCCTGATGACTGAAGGGACCGTGCTAGGTCATACCATTTCTCAGCAAGGATTGCGGGTGGATCCTAACAAAATTTCTATCGTCCAGAAGGTTCCACCTCCTCAAAAGGTGAGAGATGTTTGGAGTTTTCTAGGCTTGGCAAGATATTACAGAAGATTCATCAAAGATTTTAGTAAGCTAGCCTCACCATTGTTTAGCCTCTTAGGAAAAGATGTTGAATTTAAGTGGACTAATGACTGCCAGGGGGCTCTGGATGAGTTGAAAGGTAACTTGGTATCCGCCCCGATCTTGAGAGGTCCAAACTGGGCCCTACCTTTCCACATCCACACTAATGCATCGAACAAAGCCATAGGAGCATCCTTAGGACAGGTTGAGGAGAAATTGCCATATGCCATATACTTTGTTATCAAAACAAGTCCAGACACTACATCACTGGTTATCAAACATTTGTAAACAATAATCATGCTGTGATTAGATATTTAATGAATAAACCTGATGTGAATGCTCGTATCATTAGATGGTTACTTTTGTTGCAACAATTTGATTTGGCTATTGTTGACAAGCTAGGTAAGGAAAATGTTGTTGCCGACTTCCTATCTAGATTGGATTTGCCTACAGGTGAGGAAGGGACAGTGGATGACCAGATGCCAGATGAACACTTGTTTGCTATCTCAGTACTCTCTCCATGGTTTGATGATATAGCAAACTACTTGGTCTCAGCACAGTTCCCTCCGCATCTTTCTTAAAAGGAGAAGAGCATAATCATGAGGAAGAGCGCCCCATTCACTTGGATCGGGGGAAAGCTGTTTAAACTCGGCCCAGATCAGATCTTGAGGCATTGTGTTAGGGAGGAGGAAGTCTTTGACATCCTCCTAACTTGTCACGATGGGCCATGTGGAGGCCACTTTGCAGCAAAAAGGACCGCCTTCAAAATTCTACATGCTAGCTACTATTGGCCTACCATTCATCAAGATGCCAGAAGATACATCAGCCAGTGTGACTGATGTCAAAGGATGGGGAAACCTACCCCAAGGGATGAAATTCCCCTCCAACCTCAAGTGACTTTCGAGCCATTTGAGAAGTGGGGCATGGATTTTGTGGGACCTATCAACCCTCCTTCAAAGCAAAGGTCTTACATCATTGTGTGCACCAACTACCTAACCAAGTGGGCAAAAACAAAGGAAATCAAGGCAGCGATAGAAGAGAAAGTGGCTGAGTTGTTAAGGGAAAACATCTTCTACAAGTTTGGCTACCCAAGAGAGTTAGTCACCGATCAAGGAAGCTAGTTCACCTCCAACCTGATTGAAAATTTGCTCGCTCATCACAAGATCAAGCACAGGACTTCCACCCCATATCATCTCCAAGAAAATGGATAGGTGGAAGTCACTAATAGAGCGTTGGAATGGATCTTGACTAAGGTGGTGAGCAAAGCAGAAAGGATTGGGAAAATCACTTGGTTGAGGCCACCTGGGCCTACAACACCACTTAGAAAAATATAACCGGTTTCACACCTTATGAGCTGGTCTACGGGAAGAAAGCTTTGTTGTCCATAGAGTTCGAGTATAACACATTGAGGGTGGCAACTCAGCTGGACCTAGATCTCAGCCATGCTCAACGTGAAATATTACTGCAGTTGAATGGATTAGATGAACAAAGAATGAAGGCCCTCCTCCACTCATAAGTAGTCCAACTTCAGAGGAAGATATGACATGACCAACACCTTAATGAAAAGCAATTCCGACTGGGAGATTGGGCGCTGCTGTATGACTCAAGATACAAGGATTTCAAAGGAAATTTGAGGACAAGATGGCTAGGACCATATGCAGTGGAGAAGGGTAATGACAATGGCTAAGTGCTTATCCGGATCCTTGATGAAGAAGCCATCCCCATGCTTGTCAATGGGCATCGGTTGAAGATCTACAGGAAACCTCTTTCGAGGCAGGAGTTCATTGAAATTTTGGAAAAATCAGCGCTAGTAGTGGAGCAGGGCTCTACCCCTATTCCACCCACACTTTGATCATAAAAAAAAAATAAAAATAAACAAAAGAAGATCCCTAGGTGAAAACCTTTCTGAGGTGCCCAGGACAGACAGTGAGGGTGAAAACCTCATGGAGGCACCCCAGTTGTCCCTAGAGAAATAAAAAAAAAATGTGGAATAAAAAGATCCTTGGGTGAAAACCTCTTTTAGGCGCCCAGGGCAGACAGTGAGGATGAAAACCTCTTTGAGGTGCCCTCGTTGTCTCATTAAAAAAAAAAAAAGAGAAAAAAGAGAAAAAAACAAGAGAAAAAAAAAGAGGAAAAAAAGAGAAAAGAAACAGAACTATTCTCTGTGAAGTAATTGCAACTTGCAAGACATCCTACATTGCAAGAAAAGAGGGCACACAAAACGAGGAAAGGGATCCGTAACAGGCTCATGGAGACCCCTTCAAACACCCCTTCCATGGCCACTCACCTCTCCTAGGATCTGGTCACATTCGGGTTGAGATTGGGCCTTCTACAGGAAGTTCTGGGCTTTCTATAGGAAGCTACAGGGTTTTCTATAGGAAGCTACAGGCTTTTCTATAGGAATTCTTGAATTTCTACAAGAAACATCCTGTATAACTTTTGGACAAGCCAAATTCAAGTTTGAAGAGGTAACCTGATGGTTGGGATCAGTTTGTTAGACCTTGTCATGCGGAAAGAGTTAATCTTGCGGACAAAACCAACCTCCCTAGAAGCCTAAGACTTTCTAGTGACAAACAAAACAATTAAGAGCAATCCTTCTCTAAACATGCATTTACCAGACAAGAAATCAAGTGTTTTAGATCCTACCTGTAGTCCAACGTTGTTGTAGTAGTCCAGCCTCGTCGATTCGGATGAGCTCCTCCTTCACTTCGAAACCTGCATTCACTAACAATCAAACGATTACATAGCACCTAATATCTCATAAAATAAAACATATTCAACATACAGACCAAGGAGTATATGAAACAACTCATTAATAACAAATTGTTGAGAAGAATGGACTTATTTGTATTAATAGGAAACAAAAGAAACCATTACAACCTGAGCCTTGGTGTTGTGCAAGTTCCTCCCAGGGTCCAGCAAGAGTTTTCCTTTACTTTGATAAGTTCACCCACTTCCAAATGAAACAAGAAAGGATGGGAATCTCTCCTCACAAGCTTCTACAAGGAAGTCCTAATTCCAGCAGCATCTACCCTTTGGAATGTTCAGCTTTCAACCTCCCCTCCTCTGGCCCAATGTCTGTATTTATAATGCTTTAGAGGAAGTTAATCAGGTCCAACATCAATGGGATAAGCCCCTCTTTTGGATGGGGTAGCTCCTCTCTTGATGGGATAAGTTCCTCTTTCATAGGAATACATGAACCATCTGGAGGCGCTCAATACACGTCAAACAATCTTCTAGAATGCTCTAGAAATGAACACAAGTAACTTTTTTAAGATGAAACTTGCGCCTTTTGACCTTTACAAGAGTACGCACCCATCCCTTGACATACAGAGTGTACAAGTACGCAGGTATAATGAACTTGGGATGCGTACACATAGGTAAGGTAGAGAGAAACTGCGTACCCAGAGATAAACATGTTTTTTAATGACTTTCTCTCTTTCTTGAAGTTTGACATGGAGAGCAGAGGTATAAGGCTTGCCAAGGAGGATAGCATGACTATTGATGGAGCCATACTAACTGCAAATAGTCATGGTGACAAATTTTAGTGTAACAAAGCCAACAGGTACAAATAGATAGAGGGAGTGAAGCTTCAAGGCTTCATCGATGCAGATTGGGTGGAGAGCCCATTTGACAGGAAGAGCACATTAGGAGGGATCTTTGGTATTGGGTCAACTGCAGTTTCTTGGTATAGCAAGAAACAAAGATCGGTTGCACTCAGTTCAGAAGAGGCAGAGTACATGGATGCAAGTCAAGCAACATGTGAGGCTATTTGGATGAGGAAGATTGTAGTTGGTTTGTTTCGTTAACAAATGGATTCAACATTGATTTATTGTGATAATCAGAGTTGTATTGAACTCTTTGAAAATCCAATTTTTCATGATCAGTCCAAGCATATAGATATACAGTATCATCATCTCAAATATTGTGTATTGATGTGGATCATGTTGTTAGATTACATTCCCATGGAGGAGAAAGATGATGACATCTTGACAAAGGCATTGCCAAGATGTAAATTCGAGTTTCATAGAGACAGGATTGGGGTAGTGGATAATCCCTTTCTTGTTGAGAGGAAGTGTTGAGAAATGGCAACAAGAAATTCAATTTTAATTTGTCCTTGAATTAAAATGTGAATTAAAATAGAATTATTTTCTCATAGCAATTTGAAAATAATTAATTAAGTTTAATTGACTTAATTAATTTAGAAAATTTGAATTAGAAGTCTTTTAGAAGACATGTATATGTTCTCCCTAACTTATAGGAGTTAAGGATGAGTTACGAATGAGTTGTAATTAGTTAACTCAGTTTATCGAGTTAAGTCCAGTTAAATTAGTTCCAATCAGTTTCAGGAACTAATAGTGAGTAAACAGTCAGTTGGGACACTAGTGAACTAATTAGTGCTACTCTAGTTAACTGAAGATTCCACCATTAGAAACTCATGCATGCCAATTCTGAGAAACACCTAGTTGAGACTAGAGTGCAAGGACAATGTACTATTTGTTTTAGATTTTTCTGAGTTGCACTGACAGTGCATGTAATCAGGAACTGATCCTTGAGGGATTGCGCTATTTTCAGAGGCTTTATTTCCCTTTAAATACAAGTTATTCTTCATAGGAATTACACATTGGAATGGAGACTTGGATAGCTTGTGAATAGGCTAAGATTTCGCCTTGATCTTGCTTATGAGTTGGAGATTGAATTTGTTGAGTGTTGGGATTGTTCTAGAGAGCACAAGCATTGTAATTTCATCTTGATTTTCCAAATTAATACAAAACAGATAGTGGGGTTTTGAGTTGTGGATTTCCCTGGATATTTATTGCGTTATGTGCCTTTTATTCTCTTCCTTTATTGATTATTGGTTTCTCGATGTTTATGGTCTTCTGCTGTAAAGAGTAGAAGTAGATTCTTGTCTCTTGTTTTAGTAGATTACATGAGCTTGTGAATCTACATGATTTTCTACAACAATTGTGTAAAGTTATATGCGAGCCATTACAGAGCATTTTTTTTAGATGTGATGCCATGAACAATTAATACAAATTTAAGTCCCCTTGGATGTAGGTATGATTAATTTTCATTGTCTGCTTAAAAAATTTCCAACATAACATGATCTTTAGTCTCCTATTTCAAACCTTTCTCTGATTCCATGTTGGAAAATCGCGAGGCTTATCATTTAGTGTGATTTTCCTTCCTTTGATAATTGTTTGTGAATGTTGTTTGATTTATTTTAATCTTTATTAATTTCTTTTCATCAAACAAACATCAAAAACATAAACATGAAGATCACAAAAAGCAAAAGAACACAAGATATAGGCTCCAAGCCAGGGCAAAACCCCTCCCAGGGGAAAACCCAAAAAAATTCTCTTCTTATAAAATAAGATCAAAGTGAGATATCCAAGACCCATGACCATAAGAAAAATTCAACCTCTAGATGCCAAGCCAAACCTTCCATATGTTCAACATATCCATCAACAACAAGAGACCAACAAAATATGTAGCAACATAAATAATCTTCAAGGCAAAACTTTTATTATTTCAATCTTCCTTCCCACAGAATTTGACCCTCCTTTTCTTGTATTTTCTTTAGTATTTTAGGCCAAATCCTCCAAAGTTATGTGTCAAAAATGAGCTCAACTCGCCCTCTATTTATATTGTTCAGAGGAGTTTGAATAGACATGTCCTTTGGGCAGAGCCTACATGATAGGTAGGGATGACTTGACATCTTGATGGATTTTTAACTCAAATTACAATTTTAAAAAAATATTTTTCTTTTTGTTTTCAAAGTCCAAATGGGACTTGAATCTTTGACTCATGCAAAATATTCTTTTTAATTTGACAAACCCTATAAGCATGAAGAAAATTCTTGACCTAAATTATTGTAGAAATTTGATCATAATTGCATCTGCTCAAGAAATTTAATCTAAAATTAAGAGACACAATTCTACTCTACTGATCTTTGGAATTAAATTCACAATTTAGAACAACATGCATAGACATGCAATAAGAAAAACCACAAATACACTATGATTTATAGGGGAACCCAACTAGGGAAAAACCCCTCAAGCCTGTTTGCATTAATCAATGAATTGTGAAACTATCACAATTGCTAGCTCCAACTTTGAGCTCAACCTGCAAAAGAATAATTGTTCTCCTGCTTGATGAACAAGCTCTGATCAACACTTAGCCAAATATTTTCTCACCAAGGTCAATATTTCCTTGCACAAATCCCGAGGAAATTATCCCCTATTCTTTAGGAATTTCCCCCAAATTGATTGTGCAATTCCCAAGGATTGATCACTGATTGCATGCAACACTTGTACACTCAACACTAGTTTACAACTGATGTTACACTGCCTTGGAATCTCTACCACAACTGAGAAACTCAAATTCCTTGCATGAATGAGTTATTGTTGGTTGATTGATCTGTTAACTAGATGATCTATAAGTTATGCTATTTTCCCACTGCACAACTGACCTCCAACTAGTTCTATTAACTATTAGAACTAGTTTAACTAAGTATAATTGGAAATAAATGAACTGGCTTGCTATAAACTAGAAATCACACATGCATAACTGAAATCCAAGCCCCATAACTGGAATTTATTGAGCTAACTGAGTGACAAGAGCCATGTCAGCTCAGTTAACTGCCTCCAAGTTGTCTATTGATGTGGAAATTTCGAATTTCCTCAATTTGACCAAGGTTAAGCCAAATTTAGCCTTTCTTGCTACAATTGTCAACAATGACTAATTGAATTGTGCATGAAACCCATGCTTGAAAAATAATATTTCTTTTTATTCTTTTGCATTTTTCATAAAATATATAATGACATAAGTATTATGAAGACTGAACCTAGTTACATTTTTCAATATTAAGTTGGGTGAGATAGGCTAATAAATAGAAACTTAATAGATTAAGCCCACCATTTATGGGATATGGTGGAAATAAAGGTAGATTTTTTAAGACCATCTCGCCCATTGAATTTGAAGATTGATTTTCTTTTAACATCTTTGATATCACTACCAATGAATGACAAGAAATTTAATCAGGCGATATAAATGTTGCGCTTTGAAATATTGTGATCATGACAAGTGGCATGCAACCAATAAATAGTGTCAAGTGACAGAATGTGTTGGAAGTGACAAGAGTGGAAGAAGTAGTTGTGTTGAACAAGAGGTGTGTAGATTCAAGGATGTGTGCAAAAGGGGGTATGTGCAGGAGAACAAGTGTGCAGAGGGAATGCGTGTGCGGAGCAAGAAACACAAACTTTCTTTTACACAAATGAAATTTGGCTAAGTATAAATAAACTTAAGTGAGCAATTTTGAGGGTCAACATACACAAGGTAAGGCCAAAAGGAAATATTTAATTTATAATCGTGTTGGAAAAGAAACACATGGATTTAAATTTGAGTGTAAATGATAAATAATAAAGTTGTGGTGAATAAATTAGGAAGAGGTAATAAATGATTATTTATCTTTTTTGCTACTGCATTATGACCCCATGCTAAAGTGAAGTTCCCATTATGCTCTACCACTTTCTAACAGGGTAAATACTGTTGCAAATTAGCAGTGAGGTTTTATGATAAATGTTCTTAAATGGCTAGAATACATTTCTTTTTTTAACTAAATTTTGATCTTTACTCTTAGGCCCAAAGTGAAGTTCCCTTTCTAACAATGTAAATCTAACTAAAGTCAAGGTTTTAAAATAAATTTTGGTTTGAACCTGCCAAGAAATGGGTAGTAATTTAAATATCATTTGCATTCTATTATGGATAACATTTATGTATGATGATGAGAACATGCATGCATGTGCGAGGATTTGTGTCGAAGTGGACTTAGGGAAAGGCCTTTCGAAGGCAGTAAAGATCAAAGTAGATCAATGGATGCACATACAACAACTGGAATATGAGCAGATACCATTCAAATGCAAGGTATGTCATGATTACGATCATTTTGCAAATAGATGTCCAAAAAAACAAGAAAGTGAAAACCTAGAAGAGTCTGAAGCAAAATGGGAACAAGTTAAAAAGAAAAAATTGGCAAACAAACAACCCCCTGATCCTTCTCCATCATCCCCCATCACAACCAATCCCCCCATAATCCCTTCATCCTTCATCAATCCCAACCCTTTTGGACCCCTTGATGACCCTACTATACCTCCTTCATCCCCCTCCTCTCCCCCATCTCTCCCCATCCCATACCCTCATCTCCTCGATCCTTATTACCCATCGCAACCCCCCTCCCCCATCAGTGGATAAAATTCTAACAAGAAACTAATCTAAGGAATCTCTCCATGATCCAAAATGGATACTAGAAAACCCTCTAAGTCTTCAAAATCTTCTAAATATCAAAATTATTGCAAATGAAGAACTCTTAGAAATGGCAGGTTACACTATTGAGAGTGAAAAACATGAAGAAATAGTGGAAAAATAGAGTATTAGAGGCCAAAGAAACGATGCATAGGAGCCGTCGGATCTGGCCAATCAACGGTCTAGATCCGATCGACATATCGTAATCAGCGGAGGCTATCGGAGGCTACCATATGAAATATGTGATAGTGATCAATGCGGGTCAACAAGGACCATCGATCAAGCGCATAGATCGATGACCCAGGTTAACTCGCAATATCGTGATCGACATATTACAAAGGAGCGCTTACAAACGTCCTGAGGTCTACGTGATATGTGATTGTGATCAATCGCATTGCAATATCGCATCAGAGTAATACAACGAAGCGGGGCAGATGTAAATATGACTTGAAATAGCGAGACCCGATGGGGTTATATATGATATTTAACATATTTTGAGATTTGGAAAATGACATTTTTCTATGTATTTCACATTTTCACCAAATAAATGAAATACAAAGGAAATACGCCTGATGCGATGAATCCAGACCCGAAAGGGTTTATAAATGCAAATATATATTATTTGAAGTCCTCCATAAAGCCATTCGATGGTATTTTCAGTGTTTTAATGTGTTTTTACAAATACAAAGGAAATGTGAAGGGGGCGATATAACGGACCTGTTGAAGCCCCGAAAATCAAGTCGACAACAAGGGGGATACCCCCCTAGTCCGAACCTTGGTTGGCATCTCCTTATCCGTTTGGTATAGTGGGTCCGATTGGGGATGACGAGACCAGTTTCCCGATCTTGGGTGTGTGTGTGTGTGTATAGAGTTGAACTATGCTGATCTAAGAGTATTTTAAAGCTAATCTAATTCAGATTCTTTAAACTAACTCTATGCTATTGTAATCTAGTGAGAAACAACATATCAAAT
>APFE030013653.1:72756-95850 GCA_000404065.3 Pinus taeda | reverse complement strand
ACCCTTCATTTGTTAGTGTCGCCCTCCCTTTCTCTCTCCCTTTGTCCCTCTCTCCCCCTCTCTCTCTTAAATTTGACTCCATGATATTGTGCTTAAGAAAGTATATAAATTAAAAAAACTCAATTGGTTGTAAAATATTAAGTCTATATTTTCCATCAATCAAGTCAAAGAAAATACAACAAAGAAAAACTTAAAACAATCATGCATTGTCTTTCCTTTATCTTTTCCTTTAAGATTTAATTAAAAAATGTTATAAAATTAAATTAAAATAAAATATTTATAAAACATTTTGATTGTGAAATAAGTTTTTCTTTTTGGGCATGTGGTTTGATAAGCCATGCTATTGGCCCATGGTATTATACCAAAGCCTCTTTACATGTTAATAATAACCATAGTAAAGTGGGGGTGAATATCCATGGTTAAGAATCATGTCATATTGTTATAAAATATTTAGATTTTGAATTAAGTTATGGATTTTGGGAATTTGGTATTCATAAACCATGGTATTGGCCCATGGTATGGTAACAAATCATGTTCACAAGTTAATAACAAAATCAAAATATAACAAATAGACTTTAACTTGAACTTTTTATTATTAATTGAGTTGGGAAATATTTAAATATTTACATGCATTGAGATTTATATTACTTTTTAACTTTTTATTTATTACTTTTAACTCTTTATTTATTACTTTTAATATGTATAGACTTTTTTAATTTAGGTGACATATAAATATTAAATGTTTATGTTAAATGTTAAACATTTGGGCCTACAGATCTACCCCTATCCTGGTCTGATATTAAAATTAGATTAAATTTGTTAAATGTTGAATGTTAAACATTTACACTTGACATCTACCTCACACTAGGTTAAGACCTCTCTATAGAATAACTTTATATTATGTTTAAAAGCATGAAACATTCCCTAAACAAATAACTCAATGCCATTTTCATTTGAATCTATATGGTTGATTGGTCTTTTGTTAGATAAGTAAAATCTACAATTGGCATAAAGATGTTTACTATTTTCTTAATTTATATGTTGTTATTTGAACCAATTGGGCTATCCTAATCATTCTCTGAATGGGATAGTCCATCAAACAGTTCTACTCACCGGTCAACTATGTCGATTACAAATTCCCACATCGAAGGGTTGTAAAATTTACTTTTAGTTCATGTATAAAATTTGAAATTAACTTAGAAATGTCCACCACTACTAACATTCATAAAAATATATATATATATATATAATTTACAATCAACTAAAAATGTAAATCACCACTAATGTTCATGAAAAGGATGCTATGTAAATAAAGGTATCGTTACACCATATTGAATGAGGGGAAATATATTCATGTCAATCAAGCACCTACTATCAATTAAAGATCAAGCTACGTGTGATTGAGTCATTCATTCAAACACCTAAAAATATATGTGCGCGCTGTCCATATATTTTTTTGGAGTAAGCCAATGGGTCAACGAAACATCTTTTCGGTTTCACGGCCCTTCGTTGGTGGCGAGGCCCTTCCAACAACCTCTCCGCAATGTGGGTCTCTTCCGTCTCCAGGCATAAACTCCCAACTCCGTCCCCATCACCCTTGGCATTATTGTCTCCAGACATCTCCGTCTTGGTCTCTGTCTGCATTGACGTTGGTGTCACCATTCCGTTCACTTCCGTTTTCCAGCCCATTCGATGTCAACCCACCAAAGTGACAACTCGCAGACGTTCATCACTGGTCACCCACAGAATGTATACAAATTAAGGGAGAAGTTTCTAGGTGGTGGCGTCAATTCGAAATTTGAATACAAAAAAATTGTGGGAGCGTACGGTCGAATTTTTGAAAAATTTGTCACGTGTGGGAGGATAAACAAGGCCCAGAGCTTTGGAGATATTTTGCCGCCTATTCCTTTCTCCGGAAGCTCCATTCTCATTTTCGTTTCGTCGAGCACCATTCAAGAACTGGGAAGCCCATTCATTCTGTCGACCGACATTCCTTCAGGAAATCGCCTACGCCTACCATTTTCCATTTTCAAGAACAACTCCCCTGCCATTCTCATGCAACATGAATCCCTCGCCTGTCATTTCCAAGAATAACTCACCTGCCATTCTCCATTTTTGAGAACTCGTTAGAACTGCCATTTTGAGAGGGAGAGGAAACCACGCGTTGATTTGTTGCCATTTTCAGAGAGGAAACTCAATTTTCATTGGAGTAAGCTAACGGGTGTATAATTTCATAGTTTTTATCGCCGATCCCGCGCCCAGGAAGCCCCGGAGCATTTTCCTACTAATTTCATAAATTCATTGAGTGCATTTCTCCTCTGCTGAGACACGACTACCATTTTACTATTTTTTACAAATTATATGCATTTTCTAAAAGCTATCTACATTATTTTTTCTCCGGGATGTTGGTCGAGGTAGTTTCTGCAACAGTGACAAGCAAGTTGCCACAACAGTGATCAGTGAGTTGTCCAACGACACTTATCTGGGTCGCCATTGCGACAACTCATTGGTTACCATTATAGCAACTCGTTGGTCACCATTGTTTGTATTTTGTTAGAAAATTTTGCTTGTAATTTTATTATTAAACACAAAAATACAATACAACAAATTGAATTAGAAATCATATAGGTATTTTTTTTTATTTATGTTAATTGACCCATGTAAATGTTTGCAAACACACATTTACACCATTGCAACATTTCCCTCATCCTTGACGGCACACCTTGACTCAATTATTATTATCTTTAATTATTTTTTATAATTACAATAACATAGTAGTCATATATTTATCAAATGAGGTGTCACAAGCCCCATACTAAACAAGAAGACATTTCCATGTGGACTGCATCATGAAATAAACAGGGTTTTGGATGGTGTTTAGAATGGGATATTTTGTTGCATATACCTTCCATTTGATTCTTAGATGGTATGATTTACCATTAATCTCATCACATGAACCATCATGCCTCAAAAAGTGGCATATGTTTAAATGGTTCATTCATCAAGCAAAAATTATGCGTAGAGGAATAAAGCATGGTGGGCTTCATGAATTGTTTGGTATTGCTTCTAAGTTTGTTTTGTCTAGTTTACTTTAACTAAATTGTTGGTTTATTCATTTTCATTGTTGTGTCATCTAATTTATCTCAACATCAAACTTGGGTAGGAAAATCCAAACTATAATTAGGTAAATTCATGTGTCAATCTAAGAGGCCTCTTTCAATTTTTTCTCTCTCACTGGGTAGCTATTTGTAGCTCTTATGACTAAAGTCCTGGAATTGAAATGTTGAATGCTAGCAATGAACTATGATCCCAACAAATGAAATCTCAAAAAAGTGACCAAAAAATATCCCAACAATCCCCTACACTAGAATATCCCTCATTGCATCATGTATGATTGTGATTCCATGAATGTGACATCTAATTAACATTATTATTTTTATACTACTATCAAGGAAGACATTTTCCATACCGAAAACTTTGTTAGGTATAAAATGAGTAATTTCTCCAGTCAACATGTTGAAGTAGAATACGGGGACTCGATTTTGAACATCAGGTTCGTCCAATCCAAGATTACCAAAATTTTCAATCTCACAGTTTTTTTGTTGAAAAAATTGTTCATAGTGCACACTATAGAGGAAATAGATCATCAATAACAAAAACTTCATAACTTGTTTCTAATGGATAAAAAGTTTGAAATAGTTTGTATAGTAGCTTAGAACATTAATATTTTAGTGAAAGCCCCAAAGCATATTAAGCATAACTCAATGTAAAAAACAATACATCCTCATGTGTCTAAAGATACCCCCTAACCCCATCTTCAATGATGAAGATCTTAAGGAATATACAGATTCCCAACAATAGTAAAAATAAAAACATGTCTACTTACATTGGGAATAAATGTTTTCATTTGGCCTGTTTTATAGAGGGGAATTATGATTCCCCTTTTTGTTACGTCAATTATATTTTATGTTTCTTTTAAAAATATATATACACAATATTACTAATAATTTTATATATGTAAAGGACACTACCTCGTAATCATGCAAGATAAAATTTATTTTTTTACTCTTTTTGGTCTTTATTTCCCTCAAGGAAGGCTACACTTCATCTTCACTATATTCTACTTTACCAATAAAAATATTATCAATCTTAGAATGAAAAAAATGAGGTTGTTATTTTTTTAGCTTTGGTTTATCGATAAAGTGATAGTGGTCTTATTCTATGACTCACTCTTATAGTAGATATTATCCTAATGCGTGTGGGTAACAATGAGTGGCTTCAACACATTGTTACAGTGGTAAAAACTCATTGTTACAATGGTGACAACTCGCTGTTACAGTGGCGGCAATTCCCTATAATAGGAAGTTGTTGCCACTGTAACAGGGAGTTATCGCCACTGTAACAGTGAGTTGCAACCACTGTAATAGTGAGTTTTCGCCATTGTGACAATGATCTTCAGCCACTATGACAGTGATTTGCCACCATTGCAATGCAACTTTGGTTGAAAAAAATCTAATAATATTTCATTAAATTGTTTGAATTAAATATAACAAAATTTCATTAAATTGTTTGAATTAAATCTAACAAAATCTAACAATATTTAAGTAATTTCTCGAGTCAACATGTTGAAGTAGAATTGGGGGACTCGATTTTGAACATCGGCCTCCTTCAATCCATGGCTACCAAAAATTTCATTCTCACAAAGCTTTTTCGTTGAAAAATTTGTTCATAGCACATACTATGGAGGAAATAGATCATCAATAATGAGAAATTCTTCATAAATTGTTTCTAATAGATAAAAAGTTTGAAATATTTTGTATAGCAGTTTATAACATCAATATTTTAGTGAAAACCCCAAAGGATATTAAGCATAACTCAATGTAAAAAATAATACTTCCTCATGTGTCTAAAGATACCCCCCAACCTCATCTTCATTGAAGAAGATCTTAAGGAATATAAGGATTCCCAACAATGGTAAAAATAAGAACATGTCTACTTACGTTGGGAATAAATGTTTTCATTTGGCCAGTTTTATAGAGGGGAATTATGATTCCCCTTTTTGTTATGTCAATTGTATTTTATTTTCTTTTAAAAATATATATACACATTATTACTAATAAGTTTATATATGTAAAGGACACTACCTGATAATCATGCAAGATAAACATTATTTTTTTACTCTTTGTGGTCTTCGTTTCCCTCAAGGAAGGTCACACTTCATCTTCACTATATTCTACTTTACCAATATAAATATTATCAAGCTTAGAATGAAAAAAATAGGTGGTTACTTTTTTAGCTTTGGTTTATTGATAAAGTGATAGTGGTTTTGTTCTATTACTCGCTTGTACAATGGGTATTATCCTAATGTGTGTGGGTAACAGGGAGACTCATTGTTACAGTGGTTGTAGCTCACTGTTATGATGGCGACAACTCACTGTTACACTAGTGGCAACTCCTTGTTACAGTGTCGGAAACTCCCTGTTACAGGAAGTTTCCGCCATTCTAATAGGGAGTTTCTGCCATTGTAACAGTGAGTTGCAACCACTCCAATAGTGAGTTTTGGCTATTGTAACAGTGAGTTGTTGCCACTGCAATATTGAGTTGTTGCAACCTTGTTTGAACAAAATCTAAAAATATTTCATTAAACTATATTTTCATTTAATTGTTTTCTTATTTTTCATATGGTGCAAAAGTGGACATTGATCATTCTTATTTGGCGCCATCCAAACACAAGTCAGGCGCGGACTAGATTTGTGCTTCACAATGAAGCACTAAGCCAATTCTATCAAAATAGTAGAGAAATTCTAGGGACAACCACCAACAATGAAGCCTATTATCTTGCCCTAGTTGATGGGCTAATAATAGCAAGGAATTATGGTGCAAGTGACATTGTCACTTACACCAATTCAGAACTGATAACCAATCAAATGATTGGAATTTACCAATTTAAAAAACAAAACTTGAAACCCTTCCACAAGAAAGCGAAAAACATTGCTTCACAATTTTAAATATTTAACATAACTTAACAGTCAAATGTGTAAAGCGTTGTTGATGATATACTCATTGAAGCAGTGTCCAATGGACGTGGATGTGCAAGGTATGTGGAGGAGTTAGCATGTGCTCCTCCAATTGTCATTGATAGGCATCGATATACGTGGCTTGTTAATAAATTCAGTGTTCTTGTGCTTTCTATTGGGGTTATTATGGTGGGAGTCCTATTATGGTGTTCTTATTTATTGTGATAGATTGTAGCAACATAAATAGCCATTATGTCCATCCTTTTTTATGTATTTATATGAGCTTTGTTTTCTTATAGATGGCTAACTTTAATTTTTGGTATGTTTTTTATATCTCAACACAATGTGACATATGTAAGTAATGTATTTTTCAATCAATGTTATTAAAGGAATTACATTGTGATTATAGTTCACATGTGTCATTTTGATTAGAGTTTAGTTATGTCTAACAGTTCAATTCAGTTCAATTTTGTCATTTTGATACAGCTTAGTTTTGTCTTCCTGTTGAAAATACTGAGAGGGGTCGGGGTGAATCAATATTTTTTTTATAAATGTTATTTTACCAATTAAGATCACTTTAAACGGAACCCAAAAATGAACAGAAAAATAAATATTTTTAGTTCACAAGATGTGAAGAACTTTAGGGGTATCATCTTTAACAATGTACGGGTTTTCGCCTAGGGTTTTTTCACTTAGGGTTTTCTACTTGAAAATGCACCTGGGTTTTTTCACTTAGGGTTTTCATGTAGAGAATTCACCATGGGTTTACACCTAGGGTTTTGAACTTTCTAGGGTTCAGGACTTCGTGACAACAGCTTTGGACAAAGTCCCACTATCACCATAGGAAGCTTCACATCTAGTTTAGGAATTTGTACTTAGTTGGCAAGAATAAATGGAGTTTCAAGGATGCAATTTTCAAAACAAGTTCTAGAAACATTCATTCAATCATTATCCATGAGTAGCACATGCAAAATTTATACAAGTCTCTCATAAAATTCTAATGAGCTTGAATTCTTAAAGAAGCCCCTAACATAACAAATTATGTGAGATAACCTTTGTTACAAGCCATCCAAGATAGCTCATAGATCAATCATTATTATTTAATTTTTCCTTTACACATGGTTATATGCAAAATACAATTGTGATATGTTCCATTCTTCCAATTCATAGATCCAACCTCAATTAAGGGACATAATTGTATAAATATCTAAGAAACCCATTCAATCGCTGTGAATTTCTCCATTATCAACATGTTTGGCCAGAAAATAGGGTGATTTGCATTGAAGCACGCTCTGACATAAATGATAGCAACATCAACTAAGCTTGCAAAACAATGAAAATAATATGAACAACCTGCAAATCAATGAAGCTAACTTGATAATCATGCAAAATTATGACATGCATTCAAGGATAACTAATAAACTCTAACCAATACTTTTTAAGGAAATTAATTTAAGGAGTGACTGTAATGTTACATGGGCCCACAAAGTTGCATGTAAACAAAATTTAAATTATTATGTTGGAAAATCAAGGCTGCCCCAAATCAATTGCACCAGTTGTGGCACCATTGCAGCAACTCCTGACTATGTACAAGGGGAATCTTCCGTGATCATGACAGAAAGAAATGGTTGATGCCAAATGGATGGAACCTCACCCTCCCATTCTAATGGTCACCATTGCGGAAACCTCTAACTGCATACAACGGAAATATCCTGTGATCACAACAACAACCAACAGTTGGTGCCAAATGGTTAGAAAATCTCCCTCCCATTCCAATGGTCACCATTGTGGCAACACCTGACTGCGTACAATGGGAATCTACTGTGTTCATGGTAGAAACAAATGTTTGATGCCAAATTCCCACCGCAATAGATGGAACCACATGATTACATCATTACTAAATTGATTATTACATGTTTACCCTCAAATCTTCCATTGTTTTTCGTTCTCCAACATTCAAATTGTTGCACTTTCCAAACAAATCCATATTCACTCTGAACTCTGACTAAATATGGGAGGCCCAAGCGTTCGCAGAGAACACGTCGAAGCATTTCTAAACAAATTTCCACATGTTAGACAACTTTTTGAATAGGTTGGATGGGTGGAGGATAATGACGACATAGCTCTAGACTTTTCCATGCATTATAGGGAGGGTAGAACTGAGCTAGCATGGATAGTGGTGCATGTGAAAAAAAGAAATGATTGTGGAAGAAACAGGGTTACCCAAGATGGGAGAACAGTGGTTTGCACCCCAAAATCCCTAACCTGATGTTGTGCAAAAATTCCTTGAGGTAGGTGAACAGTTGCAGAAGATATGCACAAGATTTGAGAGGAGGGCATTACCACAACCTTGGAAATATGTTGCACTCCTTGTCTAGAGATATTTCACATGCAAACGAAGGTATGTCTTTATTTATTACCAACACCTCCGGTTGGTAAACCACTTGTGTCATAGCAAGTTGGTTAACATGCATTTATTTCTTGCAAAAGCCCTAGATCATATGGCCCGATTGGTGGATAAATCAAAGAGACCATTCAAAATCTTATCCCACCATCGTCTCATTAAAATTTTAGTATTTCTTGTGTTGCAAAGGGAATGGAGAACTTGGGATGAACTAGTTGGAAAGCCACTGCATGATGAATTTTCTCCCCCGCCAAAGGATGCCCTAGAAACTTCTACCTCACTAGAGGATGCCCTAGTAGCTGCAACTCCACCCCATGACATCCCAGCTGCAAATCTAAAGCATCAAATCCCAGATGCATAAATTCCCACAAAACCTTTCAATATGGAAGCTGAGTCACCCAGTGTTCAAACTATGAGGGTTTCTGAGGATTCTGCTGCTAAATCCCCATAGAAAGGAGACAAACAAGATTATGATGATGAAGTAGAAATATTGGGGAGTAAACCTACCATCGTAAGATTGAGAGGATACAGGAAGCACCCAACAATGGTGCCAAAATAACCTACCATCGTAAGATTGAGAGGATACAGGAAGCACCCAACAGTGATGCCAAAATCCAAGCAGAAGAGGACAAAGCAATGTTGTGATGCCCCAGTTCCTCAAACCCTCTCCGTTGTTACAGAAGAAACAAAAGAAGAGAAAGAGAAAGAGCATCCACAATATGTATTGATGGAAGAAGGAGCCATGAAGAAAGGATGCATGCAACAACAATTCATGGAATAAGGATTAGGCCACCTTGCTGACACAAAAGAACAAGTTTAGAAGGTTCCCTCTCCTGATTTTGACTATGAGTACATCCAAGGAGTAGCCAAATGATACGAAACATGTGGCCTTGCCTCAATTTCAATTTTGTATGGGGATGATGAGGAGGTCCAAGCAACTGCACCACCATAATAAACAATTGCACCACCAGAATTGACAATTGCACCACCAGAATTGACAATTGCACCAGAATTGACAACTGCGCCACCATAATTGACAACTGTACCACCAAAATTAACAACTACGCCACCCAAATTGACAAAGAAGACATTGAAATAGTAAGTACCCCTTAATTATCCCTCTGTATATTTCATTGTTAAGGAAGAATAGAATTCTAGAAATGAAAAACAGACAACTATAAAACAAATTTAAAACTCTAACAGATGAGCTTAGACAAAAAATAAAGTTAAAAGAAAATAAATTGCTTGGCCCAAGTTGCTGAGTCCCTACCCATTGGTGTCATAGATATACCTTCTCCAAGTGTCCAAGAAAATTTTCCCCTTGGAAAAATCCAGACTGATGACATTATTGTGCAAACAGAGGACTAGAAATTGGAGATGAAATTGGCCAAAGGAACAATTCTGCAAATAGAGGAGCAGGAACCAGAGATGAAACTAACAAAAGAAACGGTTGTAAAAATAGAGGAATAGGAACTAGAGATGAAACTAACAAAAGAAATAGTTGTACAAACAAAGGATCAGGGACTGGAGATGAAACTAACCATTGACATTGTTGTTCAAATAGAGGATCAGGGACCAGAGATCAAACTAGCCAAAGACATTGTTGTCCAAACAAAGGATGAGGAACAAAAGGATAAATTATCCCTGTGTAGACCCTCTCTCCGTTTGGGATAGTAGCCCCATTTGGTATGTGGGCCCAACTGCCACCATGTGATTTCTCTATTGGTTGTCAAATGCAGATGTGTTAGGGTGAAATAGAGTGTGAAATGTTGGAAAATGGGGTCAAAATCATCCCATGTTTGATAACTTGCAAAACATAATACAAAAATATAATAGCAAAATAACAAGAAGGAATATATCTCAAGAAGGAATTTAATAGCTAAAACCATCTAAGATATACACAAAAGAGAACGTACTAGACATTTACTACAAATTTGTTCATGATAAGTTACTGGTATAGCATAAATGAGAAAAAAAAGATTCAAAGCAAAATATAAGCCATAAGCCTTGTATTAGTTCGTGAGTATATACCTAATATATAACCACAAGCGCACCCACAATAAAAGTATTGGATAGCCATTACAAATACCATAAAGATGCATGGGAATCGATGCAAAGAGTGGAGAACTTATCATTAATAATGCTACAAATTCAAGTACATGTCCATCAAATCCATCAAAATCCAATAGTGGAATGTATGTCACTCATATTATCTTTAACATCAATCCCTAGCTTCACCATAGCTCAAGCTACCGAGAACAAAGTGCTTTCAACTCACTAATCACAAATAGTTATTTAAACGTTAACAAAGCTACAATGTTAAAAGTCCATTCTAAGTAAAGCATCAAATTATATTTACACAAATGGGGAGGGGGCTTTTCACCTTCCCCATGACCTTTCGTATTCCTTATAACCTTTCGTATTCTTTATAATCTTTTGTATTCCATGCATTACTTTTTACATGGGTTTACATTTATTATATTCATAAACCTATAAAAAATATTTACAATATATTTTTGTCAATAAAGTCTAATTAATTTTTTCTCTAATAAGTAGTTTTATAATAGCATATTCTTCTTATTATGAAATAAGGAATACAAACATAGCAAGCTAATGTTAATTAATTAACTTATTTACTTAAATTGAACTACTATCTCTCTGCTTACAGCTATTTTTCTATTTCGCATTATTTATCAACCAGATAATATATATCAGTTGTTTTATATTTCTCATCACTTGTTTCTAAGCGGCTTCTTTTCTCCAACCAATATAAGAACCAGCTTGTGAGAGTTTAGGCGAGAGCCGTGAAGCTTTCATCCCTTACTTTTAAGCAATTGCTAGATGCTTACAATTGATTTTTCCAGGCACCTACGAAGGTGCCCTCTCGGTGGATAAATTGTTGATTAAGAGACTTCGTGGCGAGTTAGGTTAAGGGCAACATAAGTTATTATCTTCTTCGTGATTTGTGGTAAAAGGAACGCATAATGGGCCAAATGACTCATACAAGATTTCGCACCAAACTGCGGTAGTTGTCGTGACCGTACACTTTCACTCTATGTTGGATGGATGGTTATTCACAGCGAGCACTCCACAGTTGACATACCTATTAAAAAACTTGTAAACCCATGCTAAAGATAAGGATGATGAATATATCTTGAAAATACGCGTATCTTTGCTCACTCAATATTGATTTTGAATATATTTTGGAATCGAAAGTACAAAATGGGATGAGGATGACTTTCTTGACTTTCATTTCAGTTTGACGTGGTCATGAACACCACAAACAATAATTGTTATTAACTCGACATTTAAATTTGACTTTGAAGAAACCAACCGTGATCATAGTCAACCCATAATATTTTGAGTGGACTTACAAAGCCTTTCAACTTTGTAGAAATCAAACGCGGGGGCTTATGAGATCGAACTTAAAGTTCATTATGTGTTTGGTAAAGTCAAGGCTTGACTTAGCAACCTGCTCGTTGCTCGTTGGTCCTTGAATTGATGCCCAGCGAATTCGTCTAATTATGGCTGTATTTAGTTTAATTTATAAACGAAGTGATATTTTTCACCTCTTATTATGAAATCTTCTGGAGTAACGCTCTTAACGCATAAAGAGAGCGTCAGTCATTTATCTTGACACTTTTTGTCTTATGAAATAAGATTTCATGGTATCTGTGGAATATTTCAATGTAGTTTGCAGTTCCCGATATATAGCCATTTGGTAGTATTTCCACTGACTAGAATTTATAATCGAGAGAGTTGATAAGAATACTAGTATATACGAAGTTATCCATCTTGTGGAGTAAGAATTTTTAATACATGGAAAAGCGTTGCTGCTATTCTATATAGCGGATATCTAAATATTAAAAATAATGAAGGATACTTCATAAGATTTCATGGTATATATGAGATAGTTTTTAATAGCGCAATCGTTATATTTTAATCAAATCCAGACCGAGACCACGGAGTCATTCTTATCAGGATTGGACGATGTTCATCCTTATCCTGATTCTGATGGTAGATTCAGGTAATTAGCAGGAGCACTAAACATACACTCAACTCAACTTTGCCATAAAAATCTGATCATGAAATTCTACAGTCTAGATAAACCGAATAAAAATCTACAGTCTAGGTAAACCGAATAAACTCAAGACAAAAAGATGTGCTTCAGTCGGTAAATGAATCATGACACAAGTTATAGGTACTCTGAAATAACTAAGGAAATAATGTTCACTAGTAGTCTGCCCTATCTTAACTTCATACGACCAAGATACGAAGACATTCGAATTTCTCTCAGACCTCAACCAAAGAGTGTATGATGGTTTTATATTGTGTTTAATAAACATGGAACAGATTATACACAAAGGAAACGATGTCATTTTCATTTGATTTTTCTCGAATCTAAGTGGAAGAAGAATTAAACTCCCTACCTACCAATTAAATTATAAAAATGTAAATAAATATTAATATTAATGTAATAATTATATATATTACATTAATTTATGTGTTAGAAGAAATTTAAAAAAAAAACCCAAAAAAAAAACTTATTTTCAATGCAATTAAGCATTTAATCTTTAACAATATATAAAAATAAGATATTGTTTTAAGTGCATATGGGTTTAACATATGTTCGACTTCGGAGAGGATGATTAAAAAAACTTCCTTAACTATCCAAAACAAATAGAATTGATCGAAAACATGTAACAAAAGATAATATCTTTATGTCCAAGACATGATCTATATTGGAATTGGGCTTCGAATTTCAAATCTTTAAAATTGATTTGGATGGTCTGATTTTTTATAACCCAAGAATATTTTTTGTCTAAGTCCATATCCAACGGCTTCAATTAAGAGTTTGGTTAATGAAAAGTCTCATTTTTCACTTACGAGAATTTACATTCCACATCCCTGATCATGAATGAGATTTGTAGTATCATTTGTCAACCTGCCACTCCCAGCTCCCATTTTTTACCACTTGAAATCAATTGTGTTAGATCATCTACATGTTTCATTCATCTGCACTACCAAAAAAAATTGTGTGGCAATTTTCAATGATCTTTTACCTAGCTACTTTAAAAATAGAAATATTAAAAGGAAAAATATATGAATGGCCTCCGCAAACACCCTAGTGAACCATGTGGTTGAGAGAACGAATAATTGATTAAGTGCTCAAGAACTTGATAGTTGAGAGAATGAATGATTAAATCTCTATTTTTAATTGCATTAAATTAACTTAAATTAAATTAACAGAACCCATTCCTTTTAGCATATGTGGTGAGACCTCTTAGGTCTTATTGAATTGAAGAAATTATCTTGCATCACCTTCCCTCTACCCCAGTTATTCATGATCTCTCTTCACAGAGAAGGATTGTGTAATATCAAAATGTTTCCCATTGGAGAAGAATCATACCTCCCTAGATGAAATCTACATGCAATTCCTTTCAAACAATTTCCAGATGATTTGAAAACTAAAAGAGAATACCTTCTAGTCAAATCTTACTATTAGATATATCCTTGGATAAATATTAGCTGATGAATTACTCAAATTTGCAAACTACAATAACTAATCAAAACGTGAATAACTTGCATAGAGATTTTCTAAACTTCAAAGGAATAACAGAGTCACAAAAAAACGAAATAAAAGAGTTGACAGATACTATTAACATTTTGTCACATGTCTTAACTAACATCACAACTTTAAGGACATCCATGGATAATGTTTATGCATGACTAGATCTATTAGATGCATTATTTACCAAACTAGAGGAAGTTAAGAAAAATATTAGAAAGCCAGAGAGAAATCTCCTTGTTTATGATAAATATATTTTTCGACATAATGGTAACCAATCTAAGCATATGAAAAAAAATCGATGAGCATGTTTCGGTTCTAATGATCTAGATTGGATCATTATATTGTTGTCCATCCATCTCAATGAATTTGGAGTGGAAAAAGTGGAGGAATCATAGAACCCATTTTGGCAAAACAAAATCTGAAACCTTCCAGGAGTGTTTTGAGGCATCAAACGACGTTTTTTGGTGGTAACATTTTTCATATTTCATGTTTCACCATTTGACGTTATTCTACACACAAATATCTTTCCAACGATGTAAGAAGTGTGCCAACTGGAATCCATATGCAAAAGTTATGCCACTCAAAAGTTGACCTTCTTGTTTTCACACATATAATTTGGAAGGATGTCGTGTCAGCCCCCATTATTCATGAAAAAGGGGCTAGCCACATGTTTATGATGTAAAAGACTCTAGAAGAGTCTATATTTTAACTCTAGTTAAGAGTTGATGTAGTCAAAATTAACCACTAGTAGGCTATCAGGTTGTGTTATAACCAGACAACTAGGAGGAAGAGGCATTCCATTATTTCCAGAGAGTTTTGTTCCATAGTTGAGAAAAGATATCCAAGCGAGCTAGGAGGTAGAGCACATAGAGAGGATATGTGCACTGTAACATCCCACGGGCCACAAACATTACTTCTTTGTACCTGCAACCATCTTTCCAGTCAGAGAAAGAGAGTGAAGCGTTTTCACCTTCCAGCTGGGTTTTTGTCCCTAAAGGGTTTCCCAGAGAGAATATTTTGTGTCTTATGTGTGTGTGAGAGCTTATTTTGTCATTCTCTATTTTTTCGCATAATTTCCATTCGCATGCATGCACTAATTACAGTTGGATCTACAAATCTTAAAGTTTAATAAAACTCTATTAATGTAGAATCTCATATTTTTAATATAATATTATGAGATCTATTGTGACGAACTATCCAGTGGAATATCCATGGAAGTTTATGGATCATTTGGTATAAGAGTAGATTTATTTGGGTATTTTGTGGAGATTGCATGGATCTAGATCAACGGGGCCGAAAATCGTAAAACCCAAATTATGGGCGATGAATGTGTAAATGAACCTCGTGATCCTGCCGAGGTGAGGTTTACGTGCCTAGAACAACAAGTCATAGATATAAACCACAATGTAACCTCCTCATGGTGGCCCTAAGAAATAAGTTGGGGATATTTGGAGAAGATGGGGATTCGAATGGAGAGGACAAATCAAAAGGGGGATCAAGAGATCAGGAAGACACGGAGAACTAGCCGAAGAAAGAACATAGAAAAGATCAACCTAGTTTGAATGTCGTGAATCAATCCTGATTCAAAATGGAATAAAAAGTCAATATCAAGTCGTACCACGGTGAGATTGATGCTCTAAAGTTGAAACATTGGTTGTAGCAACTGGAATTGTATTTCATCATCCATCAGATCGAGGAAGGGAAAAAGATCTCATTCACACGACTGAAATTGGAGGGCCATGCACTGACTTGGTGGGTGAGCCACTCGAAAACCATGAGGTTGGAGGGAGAACCTCTACTGACTAAGTGGGAGGTTCTCAAAAACCTCATTAAGTCACAATTTTATCCCATCAGGTATATGAAGGATTAGTGGATCCAGTGGCATTACTTCAAGACGAAGTTGGGCCAAAGCTTACAGGAGTATACCAGAGAATTCAGGAACATGGATATAATGTTAGGTATCTCTCCAAAGAACCCAAATGTACTCATTAAGTATTTGGGGAGTTTGCACCACCATCTATGTGAGAAAGTGATGTTGTTCAAGCCCAAATTAGTGGATGAGGCTTGTGTACAGACACAATGCCTGGAAAACATAGGCCAAAAAATAGTGTAAGTATCTCTCCAAAGAACTCAAATGTACTCATTAAGTATTTGGGGGGTTTGCACCACCATCTGTGTGAGCAAGTGATGTTGTTCAATCCCAAATTAGTGGATGAGGCTTGTGTACAGGCACAATACTTGGAAAACATAGGCCTAAAAAGAGTGTAATCAAGTGGACCAAATCATAAAGAGCAACATGAAGCTTCTAAGGAGGGGAAGAAGAACAAAAAAGGCGAAAATATAAAAATACGGCGACCACAACATACCAGTTCAAAGATCTTAGCAACCACTACAACATTTATGGCCATACAGAAGGGAAGTGTTGGAAATTTCATCCAGAGCTAAACCCAAAGAACAAGAAGAAATATAATAAGAAGAAGAATCTCATGGCTACGAATTTGAGCAACCAAATTGAAAGCAGCTCAGACGTGGATGAAAAGATTATCTACATGTTAGTTCTGAAGGAGATGAATCTGAGTAGACTTCAGCTAGATGAAGAGAAAGAAATCAAAATCTTCCATATAAAGATATAAGTCAAAAACACAAAGATGGATGCTCTATTTGACGCAGGATCACAGACGAATCTCATTGCAACAGATTTGGTCAAGATGTTGAGGTTGGAAGTTCGTGATCATCCAAACCCATATCCATTAGGATGGGTAAATAAGGATGCAGAGTTTAAGGTAACAAAACAATGCAAAATTAAATTTGCTATCAGTGCTAATTTTATTGATGAAGTAGATCTAGATGTGGTTCCCCTTAATGTATGTGGAGTCATGTATGGGATTCCATACATGTACATGCGAGATGCAATATTCATGAGGGGATCCAATTAGTATTGTTTCATTAAGGATTAAAAATCGTTCATTATCAATGCACACAAAGGCAAGTCAAAAATTTCACTAGTAAGTGCCAACCAAGCCAAGAAATTGATCAGTTCCAGCAAGAAGTATGTTTTATTGTTTTTAATAGAAATTTAGTTTGAAGAGGAGGCAATAAGAGGCAATGCATCCCTAAAGGGGTATACTAAGAAGCATAAACAAAAATTAGAGGAGTTTTTATAGGCATACAAGGATGTATTCTGAGAGCCTAAATGGTTACCACCTAAGAGAGAAGTGGAGCATGAGATCCAACTATTTCCAGACTCCCCATTCTCAAATATTGGGTTGTACAGGTAGTCTGTTATAGAAGAAAGTGAGGTGAAGAAACAATTGTAGCAGCTACTGGAACAAGGTGTCATTCAACTGAGTACATCGCCATGTGGGTCACTCATCATCATTAAGCCGAAGAAGGATGGGACTTGGCGGATGTGTATATATTACAGGGCATTGAAGAAGATCACACTCAAGAACAGATACCTCCTAACCCGCATAAACGATCTGCTAGATCAGTTGCAACAAGAAAAGTACTTCACCAAGCTAGACTTGAAGTCTGGATATCACCAAGTTCGAGTCGAAGAAGAAGATACTTTCAATACATGGAAGACTGCCTTCAAAACCAGGCAAGGTTTGTACGAGTGGTTAGTTATGCCATTTGGCCTACGTAATGCACCAACTACATTTATGAGATTAATGAATGATGTATTGTGCCCTTTTATATATTCATTTGTTATTTTCTATTTGGATGATATACTGGTATATAGTGCTACATGGGAGGAGCATATGTCACATTTGACGCAGGTGCTAGAAACATTGAAGAAGCATCAACTGCTAGAAAATCTGAAGAAATGTGAATTTGTGTAGTGGTCTTTAGAGTATCGGGGGTATGTGATCGGTGGAGGAGAACTAAAGATAGACCCATCCAAGATGGAGGCCATCATGAAATGTTCGGTGCCTACTAATGTTTCTGAGGTCAGGAGTTTGATTGGGGAAGCACAGTACCTGAAAAATTTCATAGCCTCATTTTCAGTAGTAAAAGCATCGCTCCATGCCATAACAACAAGTGGCAAGAATTTCTAGTGGGGAAAATGTCAGTAAAGGGCTTTCGAAGCTAAAGAAGAAGATTAGTCAAGCACCAGTTCTAGTATTACAAACTTGCAGAGACCCTTCAAAGTGGAGACAGATGCAAGTGGGTACGTTATGGGAGTTGTCTTGATGCACAAAGGAAGGCCTGTATGCTACCGTTCTGAAGTATTTCTTGGGGTGGTTATTAACTACCCTACTTACGACAAGGAGATCTATGTCATGGTGAAAGCTATGAAGAAGTGGAAGCATTATCTGATGGGAAAGGAGACAATGATCCACACAAATCACCAGTCATTACAATACTTGCAGGCCTAGACTAAGCTACACCAGACTAGGCATTACAAGTGGATGGGGTTTTTACAACAGTGTCATTTGGTGATCAAGTATAAGAAGGGAAGCACAAAGAAGTTGGGAATTCTTATGCACATGGATCCATTCACCCATGATGCATACAAAGAGGCATATTCAGAATATGAGCACTTCAACAAGGTGTATCAGCAGTTGCAGAGTTAAAGTCATGTGCACGATGGAAATAACACGTTAACTTCCATATCCAAGATGGATTACTGCACATGTTGGATAAGTTATGTGTTCATAAAGGTGAGTGATTGCAGTTGATCAGAGAGGCTCACACCTCCAAGTTTGCAGGGCGCTTTAGTGTAGGGAATATTGTGGATAACTTGTAGAGATATGTGTATTGGCCCAAGATGCAAGAGTAGGTAGCTAGGTTCATAAGAGGATGCATGTTTTGTTGTACCAACAAGCCTAACAATAGGAAATAGGGTCTATACCATCCCTTGCATGTACCTACTCGTCCTTGGGAAATCATTTCCATGGACTTTGAGGGAGGTTTACCCACAACCAGGAAGGGATATAAATTCTTGTTTTTGTTTGGATGCCCTGTAAAAAAGACCATCAGCGGGCAAGAAGTAGCAAGCTTGTTCTTTGGATAGGTCTGAGTTCACTTTGGGATACCAAGGAGCATCATTTCAAATAGGGATACAAGATTTATTATTGCATTTTGCACTGCATTGTCGGAGAAGATGGACACAAATTTGAAGAGATCTACAACATTCCATCCACAAAAAGATGGGCAGATAGAAGTAGTCAACAGGACTTTGGTGCATATTCTAAGCGGATACAACCAAAAGAATTTGAAGACCTAGGATGAAAATCTAGTATATATACAACATTCTTACAACAAAGCAATCCACACTTCTACATGAAAGTCCCCATTTGAGACTTGTTTTGGATATTTTCAACCTTCACCTTTGGACATTGCATATGGGAAACAAGGAGTGAGGGAAGATCTTGCAGGAGATGACTTGAGGGATGAAAAAATTATAGAAAAGATCTGGTAGATCCATCTACAGGTACAAGAAACACTACAGAAGTCACAAGAGAACTATAAGCCCATGTATGATCAACACATAACAGAGAAGTCATTTAAGGTGGGAGATAGAGTATGGTTATAGTTGAACATGGAGAGGTCATAGGGGCCTAGTAAGAAAATCAAGACTCTGAGGTATGATCTCTTTGAGATACTAGAAAAGGTGGGTGATAATACCTATCGACTCAATTTACCACTATATATATGCATTTTCTTAGTTGTGAATGTAGAGAATATGGAACTCTATGATCCTTCCATGTTAGATCAGGAACACGAATAGGTCCTACCTTCTACGGAGGATTTGACACCAGATTCTCAGGCAAAGTTGACAGAAGATACAATTTTGCAGAAGGGGTCTAGAGCTACAAGACATGGTAACATGACCTTTGGCAGATTGGATTGAAAGGACAACTTCCAGGAAAAGCTAAATGGTACACTAGAGAGAAGGTTGAGGAAAAATTTCCTCACCTCATTTAGTATTTTCGGTATCAAAAGACTACCAAAATGGAGAGGTGTGATCTAGATTGGATCATTATATTGCTTTCAAACATGTTGATGCATTTGAAGTGGAAGAAGTGGAGGAATCAGCTCATGAGACTATTTTTACTAGTGTGACCCAGTTTGGCAAAACAGGGTTTGAAACCTTCTAGGAGTGTTTTGAGCATAGGGGCTTCACTCAATGAACCTCTAACGTATCACGTGCATTCGTGGCATATTAAAAAATACCTTTAATTTGACTACATATTGGAAAATACCTCTAAAAATTACATTATTTAACCCCTACCAATATATACCCAATACACCTTCCCAATTTAAAAACCCCATACTTTCACTAAATATTGTAGGTATCCATTTTTTCATTAACATTTTTTATACCCTTTTATATTTTTGCATTAACTTTGGCCTCCATTTTTTATGCCTACCAATATAAAAACCCTTTACCCCCAATATATTATGTCATTTTTTCCTCAATAAATATCCCCCAATATGAACCCATGTGGTATGGTATTGCTCCCCTAGTGAAGTCCCTGTGGTTTTGAGGCATCAAATGACATTTTTTGGGGGATTAAAACTTTTTCGCTTTAGTGCCACACAATTTCATGTTATTCTACATGAAAATATCTTTCCAACAGTGCAAGAAGCGCGTCAATCTGTTGGGTCCCTATAATACTAGTGATTACCCCATTACTATTGTAGTTGCATCCCTTATTAATATTGTTTTGCCCCTATTGTCTCCATATTGTTATTACTGTGCCCCATAAAATCCCTCTATTGTTATTTTTGTGGCTTTATATTATTATTGTTAGGTCGGCAGGGTTATATTGTGACTCCATAGACTCCTATATATAGAAAGGAGGTTTTGTCATTTGAATCATCCAAGAATTGTTCATTTATGTAATGTAAAGGAGGTTTCCCCTCAAAGAGGCTGAATTCTAAGGAGTTGATCTATCTTTTCTTGAGCTGGTTTCATAACATTTGGTATCAGAGATTTGGAATCTAGGGTTTCGCTGCTCCAAATAGGTCATCGTGGAATTTTCGCTATAAATTGGTTTCTGCAATGTTTCAGAAGCTAAAAAAACAACCCATTTTAGAAAAAATCGTGCTAAACCTTGGGACCGAATTTCAGAGCTTTTTGCACTATATTTGCGGAGATATGATCTGAGGAAGTTGGTCTTTTTGCAGACTCCTGAATTACATTCCAAACAGGTGACCTGAGGAAACTCGTCATAACTTTCACAATGAGCATCGGATTGAAATTTCATAAGAAGGTGCAGAAAGAGGATGGACCGTAGTTTTTTGTGTATATTTTTTAGAGCCAAAGGTCGAAACAGTGACTCGTGGCATGTTGTACAAGTTCGCTCTACTAAATTAGTCTATAATCAGGTCACTGTGGGAGATTTCACATAACTCTTTCTTGGAGAATCCAATTTGGATCAGATTGGTGGCATTGGAAAGAGGACACAGAGGGCTACTGCAGGTCACAATTTTAGAACTAGATGATCTGAAAGTATAGAGATACATCAGAGGCAATATCAAGCTCCTGCAAAGTGAAAAAAGGTGTGTAGATTCTTTTAATTTTTTGCTTAAGATTGGTTTGAAAATTTATTTTGAAGGAATTCAAAGGGCATAGTAGAGCATTATTATTGGTAACTGATTCCCCGAGGAAAGAAAATTCAAACACCTAGTAAGCAACCTGAAAGCTCTAGCATGACTCATGAAGAAGAGGAGGAAATGCTACATGATATAACAAAATTACAAGAACAAGTGCAACAAATGTCACTCTCACAAAAGCTAACAGAAGCTAAGATAAATGGCGTGGAATCTAAAATAAAGGGCATGGAAGCTAAGATGGATGATTTGAAGATAGATTTGAAGACATATTTTAAGAGATACATGATAGATTTGAAGACAGATTTGAAGATAGACATGGCAGATTTGAAAACAGATTTGACAAATTTTCTACAAGAAATACTTACTAATGGTGAAAAGGTAGTAAAGGAAACTCATGATACAGACAAAAGAAATGTTAATCATGATTTCATAGACACTAACATGGGATCGAAGATCCACCATATTCCAAAAATCGATATGAGGAAGTTTGATGGCAAGGATCCCGCAACATGGATATTACAAATGGAACAATTTTTCGATCTCAATAATGTGCAAAACACACAAAAGGTACGTATTGAAACTTTATATTTGGAACCAAATCAGTTTGTATGGTATCAATGGCTTTGCTCTCGTAAACAATTTATCACTTGGGCAATTTTTACGAAGAATTGATAGCACATTATGAGGATACAAAAAGCAACACTTTTTTTAGCCAATTGATAAGTCTCAAACAAAAGGGTTCAATAATGGAGCACATTGAGGAGTTCCAAAAATTGAACATAAGGGTAAAAATATTTCATAGGAGCATAGGATTGATGTGTTCATAGGGACTTTAAAGGATAATATCCAACATGATGTCTGCCTTTGGGAACCTTATTCATTAGAGAAGGCATTTAGGTTAGCAAGAAAAATGGAAAGCAAAATTATGGCAACCAAGAAGCATACCACTCACAACTATAAAGATGGAAGTGTTGTTGCCCCTAGCCTTCCCTAACCTATAAGTTTGACACCACAACAATTGGAAGAAAAAAGAGCACAAGGGCTTTGTTACAGTTGTGATAACCAATACACTAAAGGTCATAAGTGTGCTGAGAATAAATTATTCTACATAGATTGTGAAGAGGAAGAAGAAAATGAGCAAGAAAGGTCAAAACAAGAGGATATACTCCAGGAACTAAGCCTAGATAAAGAAGAAATGAATCCGACCATATCTTGTAATGCATTGGATGGAATTACCACTCCTCAAACCATCAAGATAGAAGGACAAATCAAGAAGAAAAAGGTAATAGTGTTGATTGATTCAGGAAGTACCCGCAATTTTATTCATTGTAAGGTAGCAAAAGAATGGAATTGTTTCCTACATCTAGCACCAGAGTTTCAAGTGATGATTGCAAATGGAGGAACAATAAATTACTCTGGAAAATGCCATATTGTCAAGCTATCCATGGGAGAATATTTATTGACTAGCCCAATGCTTTCCATTCCAATGGGAGGTGCTGATGTTGTACTAAGAGTCCAATGGCTACAATCCTTGG
>APFE030013653.1:34281-72486 GCA_000404065.3 Pinus taeda | reverse complement strand
TATATATAGAAGGAAGGTTTTGTCATTTGAATCATCCAAGAATTGTTCATTTATGTAATGTAAAGGAGGTTGCCCCCTTGAAGAGGATGAATTCTAAGGCATTGATCTATCTTTTCTATCTTTTCTTGAGCTGGTTTCATAACACAATCAGAGTTTGGATGAAAACGTTATGCCACTTAGAAGTTGACCTTCCTGTTTTCACAACTATAATTCGGGAGGATGTCGCGTCAGTGCCCATTGTTCATGGAAAAGGAGTTAGACATGGGTTTATGATGTAAAAGGCTCTAAAAGAGACTATATTGTAACTCTATTTAAGAGTTGATGTAGTCAAAATTAACCACTAGTAGGCCATCGGGTGGTGTTATAATCAGGCCACTAGGAGAAAGAGGCATTCCATTCTTTCGAGAGAATTTTGTTTCATAGATGAGAAAAGATAGTTAGGAGATATAGGAGTTAGTGAAAACACAAAGGATATGTTCACTGTAGCAGCCCATGGGCCACAGGAATTACTTCTTTGTACTTGCAACCATATTTCCAGACAAAGAAAGAGAGCGAAGCGGCCTCACCTTCCAGCTAGGTTTTTCTCCTGAAAGGGTTTCTCAAAGAGAATATCCTGTGTCTTATGTGTGTGTGTGTGTGTGTGTGTGTGTGATTTTTTTGTCGTTCTATATTTTTTTGCATAACTTCCATTCACATGCATGCACTAATTATAGTTAGATCTACAAATCTTAAAGTTTAATAAAACTGTAATAGTGTAGAATCTCAAATTTTTAATATAATATTGTCAGATGTATTGTGACAAACTCTCTAGTGGAACATGGATCATCTAAGATAACATAATTAAATGGGATTTTGGAGAAAGTGAAGAAATTTTCCAAAACATCTCATATGAAGTATACAATATGAAAATTTGGTTACACTCTTTGCAACCAGAAGAAAAAGAAAAATGTCTCTAAATGATGGCTATAAAAAATGAGCTAGAAGATATCCCAATGTCCTTTGATACTCCAATGCCTTTTTCTTCCCATAGTAGAAACTTTATTTCCTTGGGTATCAATGGTACAAATAAAGTAATTTCTCCTATGCCTAACCATCCAATAATTAATATAGATTTCCAATCAATTGATGAAGCCATATTTTCAGTCAAAATTATTAAAAATTGGGTGACTACAAAAAAATATAAGGATGTTTCACTCACAATAAGATATATTATGGAAAATCAACTAATTAATGGATTCATTGGGTTAGCAACAAAATGATCTAAAATTTAATAAAGAAATGATCAAATCTTTGTTTGCTCAGTTTCATGGAATGGACCATGATATAGATTATGAACATATTTCATCCCACTTCATGACACGGTGGCTTTGAAAGTTATCTTATCATGATCAATATCCCTATTTTATGCAAAATATAACTATAGAACCAGGAAAGTCGTTTAAACATGCACACATCAAATATTATATCATAAGGTTTCGAAGTGCACTTCCTCATGTAGTGGAGCAACACTTCAAATATAAGAATATCACACTTGAAGATGTGTCACTTACTATGACTAATAGACATATATGGATTGTAATTCAGGAACATTATCTTGCAAAGATAGTTAATAAAGACTTTAAAATATTTGAAAACATGTTCACTTCTTCACTCTGCAAGAATGTGGGAAATATGCCAAAATGGGGTTGTGGTGCACATAATTGTGGCCACAAAAAAAGTAAAAAAATTTGTCATTACAGGAACAAAGGAAAGAAAAAATAGTTTTCTTTCCATTCTAGGTTTGACCTTGGTCAACTACAACAGAAAAGAAACAACCACAAGAAGGACTTCAAAAAATTTCCTTATCTCAAGAGGCACCAACATGATTCAAAGAAATCAATATGTTATAATTGTCAAAATTTTGTCCATTGGGCACACCATTATCCAAAGAAAAATCCAAACCAAAGTTGTCTTCTTTGCTTGTAGAAAACATAGAACCAAAGTGGTGGGATATAATTTTTTGTTCCCCCATAGAAAGGTCAAAATGACATATCATTTTCTTAGATCCTTTTGAATTATATGATCATAATATTGATATTTATGAAAATAATGTGGGAAATATGCCAAAATGGGGTTGTGGTGCACATAATCTTGGCCACCAAACAAGTAAAAATATTTTTCATTAAAAGAACAAAGGAAAGAAAAAATAGTTTGCTTTCAATTCTTGGTTTGACCTTGATCAACTGCAAAATAAAATAAAAAAACCACAAGAAGGATTTCAAAAAAGTTCCTTATCTCAAGAGGCACCAACAAGATTCAAAGAAATCAATATGTTATATGTCAAAATTTTGGCCATTGGGCACACCATTATCCAAAGAAAAATCCAAACCAAAGTTGTCTTCTTTTCTTGTACAAGACATAGAACCAAAGTGGTGGGATCTTACCCCATAGAAAGGTCAAAATGACATATCATTTTCTTAGATCCTTTTGAATTATCTGATCATAATATTGATAGTTATAATTCTTAAAATAATGAATATAATGACCCAAAGGCACTAAATTGGGAGGGTGGGAATGAATACTTATCCCAACCTAAATTTGATTTATGTATGTTCAAAATTAAACAACAAAAGGACCAAAAACAAAGGATCAAAGAAATTGAACAACATTTGGAAGAAATTCCTCCATGGAAGTATGTAATAAGATAAAATCTACGGAATGAAAGAGATGAATTGTTTAGACAAATGGCTTCTCCAAGAATAATATAGTCCATCAAGGAATCATCTTATAAATATTTCACCAACAAATACACTATTGTTGATTTGTACAAGGACTACAATGTAAGCCACCAAGACAGAGAAAATTTTCAGAAAGATAGAAAGATTCTTAAAACTACAATTCGCAGAACAATATAAGTTTCTCAGGAAAAAAATTAGTAATATCAAAGAATTGAAAGAAGAACTTGAAGAATCCAAGGCAGAAAGAAAGAATTCATTAGGATATGAGTTGTCAATATTTTATGAAGAATCTTTGCAAGTTTCCATAGGATGTGGAAGAATTCACTCATATAAAGAAAAGGAAAAAGGTTCAGAAAAGTATGAAGATACAGATTCAAACCACCTAGCGACTCCAAAATAATAGAAACAACCAAAACCAACATTCTTAGCCTTTGTAGGAGTAAAGTTATACATCAAGGTGATGTTCCTCCCAATGGGGGTAAATCACTATGAAAATGATTTCTTGATTGATTCTAGTTATCAATTAAATCTACTAAGAAGGAAAGTAATCCCAAAATTTTATTGGGAGAATCCTATTGTGGTTGGAAAAGCATTGGATGGAGCAAGCATAGAAATTCAAGGCCAAACACAAGATTTCCCATTAAAGGTAAATAATCATCACATTAAGCTTTATTTCCATTTTGTTGACCAAATAGCTAATGATTGTATCCTATGATTATATTTTCTTAAATTAGTTAATCCAATGAAATTAATAAAAAGAAAAGGTCTTTAAATTTCATATAAATGGGATAAAAGTGAAAACTCCTTTATTTCTAGAATGAAGGAATAAAAGTAGGGAAAAATAATAAAGGTAGCCTAGGAAGGCTACCCATGAAATTACTTATAGTAACTTAAATAAAATTGAGTGTAACATGTTCTATGCATAGACTCATGCAGAAAGAATATTAGTTTTAATTGCAAAAACTATCATGAGTTAATGTACATTAGAGACACCTAATGCATTTTGACATAGGGGAGAATACTATGTTTTTGTTCCATATAATCAACTGGTAAAAGTGAACTTGCAAAAGGTTTCAATAACTTTGATGAGCCTGCGAGAGATTAAAATTTTCCAGGAAGATATAAGTGATATACTAAAAACGAATCTCATAGAGCACCCCAAAAATTCTTGGGCATGTATACGATTTCAAGTTAACAAGCACTCAAAGTAGAAAAGAGGAAACCCAAGCTTATTTGTAAATTATAAGCCTATAAACAAATTTTTTTAGGATATTTGATATCCCTTTCCAAATAAGAGTTTGTTGATGCAAAATATTAAAGGTTAAACAATATTCAATAAGTTTTATCTAATGTTTAGTTTTCTTAGCATATTAGTATCGCTCTAGAAGATCATCACAAGACATCATTTAAAGTTCCTCATGGAAATAACTAGTGGAAGGTAATGCCTTTTGGTTTGAAAAATCCCCCCAATGAGTTTGAGAAAAGAATGGAAGACATTTTTAGAGAATATTCTTGGATTTTGTCTACATTGAAGATATAATGATATCTCTCAAGAATCTGTAGGAACATTTGAATCATCTGCAACATTCCCATGATAGACATTTTAAGCATGACTCAGTTCTTTCTAATATTAAGATGAAAATTGGTAAATACCAAGATTGAATTCTTAGGTTTCAAGATAGTAAAAGACTAGATCTTGTTGCGAAATCATATCTTAAAATATTTCAATAAATTCCTAAACTCACTAGTTGATAAAATGAAATTGGAAAGATCATTAGGTATCCTACACTGCATCAAACCATTTTGTAGAGGACAAGCCAAAAACATATTGATTCTAAGACAAAGGTTAAAAACGAATCCACCTACATGATCTATTTCCATGACCAATGTAGTAAGAAGGATCAAGAAGAAGAATAAGGATTTACCACTCATGTCTCTACCTACTAATGAAAGAAGATACATTATAGAGATAGATGCTTCAAACAACATATGGGGTAGTTGGTTAATTGAAGAAATTGATGGGAAACGGACAATATATTCATATGTGTTAGGATCATTTCATGGTGTATAATTAAATTACCTTCAAGTCCCAAGGAATTGCTAGTAGTTAAGAAGACCAACCATCATTTTAGGATGATATCAAACATGTTCATTTCCTAGTAAGAACCAACTTAAGAATATTCCCCAACATGTTAAATTCTAACTAATTTTTTACTAAATGCCACTCAAGAATCCAAAAATGGATAGTGTGATTAGATATTTTTGAATTTGATGTCTAGAAAAAAAGTCGCTATTTGAATTACTTAACTAATATGCTTAGAAAATAAGAAAAGGTAGTATACCTTGTAAATATTTTTACAAGACCTTTAGACAAAATGAAAAAGGCCAACGACACGAAAAGAAGATCCTGTAGAAATTGAAAAAATATAGACAAAAGATTGAAGAAAGAGGGTTAAAGAAGATCTGAGTATTTAGCACACTCAGCTAAGAGATATTGGAAATAATTAATAAAGAAAAAAATAACAATTAATTGTCCAAAATTATGGCTGAAGAAATTAACTCTTCACCACTAAGGATTCAAATCCTTGAGAAATGGGAGCACCGAGCTTTTTCAAGCCTAAGAAGAGCAGAAGAAAAGAATCATAATCAATTCAAGTATGTGCCAATTACTTATGATAGTTTAGGATTATTTTATTGTGATATTGGCTTTGGTCCAATATAATAGAAACAATATTCCTTAATCCTACAATTGGCAAAGGATAAGCAATAATTAGTCATTTGTTTAGATGCAAACAACCTAGTAAGAAGGCCCTGGTGAAGATGGATAGAGATTCTATTTGAAAAAATTATATGAAGGCTATACTGGAATCCAAAGGTGCAGAGTTCATCATGAATCTACATAATGAATTAATCAGAGTAGCATAGTCGGAACTATGGGCCAAATTCAAACTCAAATTTACCCACTCTAAAACATCAAAATTGGAACCACCAAAAACTACTATTGTTGAATAAGCCATAAAAAATCAAAAGCATGAAATAGTTGGAATGTCCCGTGAAGAAGTCTAGTTTACCTTTAAAGTTGAAGTTGTGTGCCTAAGTGAATATATGATACCAAGAGGACACCCAGTTATGACCGAATCCATCATTGATTGGTGTATCAATGATTATCTTTTCCCTTTACTAGATTTTCCTGAATCTAAATATCCATATTTATCTAAAGACAAAATGTCATGGACTTAGAGAGGAACTAATAAATCTAGAAAACCATATTGAACCTTGATACAAAGGCGTCATGGACCCAAACATTATTTCTTTTCAAAACAGAATCTAATTTGAATTTCCAATCATGTATTATAATAATGTTTCATAAGGGCAAAAACACTCCATTATATAAAGTAGAAATAGTCATGTTTAAGTCACTCCACACTAAGAAATACACTCCACTCTATAAGGCAATGTCAATGTCTAGTGTGGGTCCCCATATGTCAAAATACTAGTTAAGGGATGAGATAGCATGAGGCAATCCCCTCACGCCCCAAATCTTAGTACTAGTATGTCATGACTTTTGAATTACAAATGGAAGTCATGTTAATGGATACATCGGCTAGAATTCCATAAATAAATTTTAGGAGTATCATTTTGGGCATTGTGTGTTAGAGTCGTGAAGATCTAAGTATGTTCTCTTATTGTGCCTTGAATAACTTGAAGATCATAAAAGAACTAGTATGATTGTAAGTCGAGTCTTTGTACAACAAATTCTCTACATCGTTGTCACCTTATACACATAGTGATCTAGGTGATTAGAAATAGACTTATCTAGAGTTTTATTTTGTTTTAAAGTAGTCATCAATTTTTATAAGTTTGGATCAATAATGGATATTTGTAAAGTTGATCACAAAGTCTAATCTTGGGCATAGAAATGAATCCCACCTCGAGACTCCAGTTAGTTCATCTTAGGAAATATATAGCCACACATATATAGTAAAGGTTCAAATATATAAGAGACATTATCAATCATTTGTTGAGAAATATGTTATTCAAATGATGATCAAGTCATAAATGCCTCTAAAAATTAAGCAAAGTGACTCTGAATAAAAAGGGAAGAGTTATCTCCCTTTTAAGGCACTACAACATTTATCTAGATAAATACAAAACTATTCTACAAGAAACTAATGATATCTACATAATCAATATGGGCCATTAAAAAGGTATTTCTACATAATGTATCATAGAGAAACTAATGCCTCAACAAAAAGTGGTTATGGCGTGCTAATGTGGTGATGATAAGGGAAAAGCGCCTACCTCCACAACTCTAAAAGAATGTAACTATATTCCCCCCCAAACAACATAAAGATAACTAGGGCCAGTAACATTTGGAATGATGTATTTATAGACATATTCTAGTTAGCTCTCTCACACAACAACATGGGGGTACATCAAAGAAATGTGAAGAATATTTCCCCCCTCGTATATATTGTGATGATGAAATAAATTTCCTCCTTTTAGGTTGGTACCATAATGTTGAAGGCTTGAAATTCTCTGCAACAACATGGGGGATAACCACCCAGTCCAGACCTTGAAAGCAGTTCCTTTTCCGTTTGGTATAGTGGCTCTGACTGGGGATAATGGGATCAGTTTCCCAAAGAGGATTGATTTGGTAATGTTGATGGGATGATATAAGACGTAACAGGGAATGATTCAACTAAGTGTAATCTAATCTATATAACAAACACATGCATATATATTAATCTAACATTATCTAACTATAAATATAACCGGGAATAAAATAAGATGTGCGATCTACAATGATGTCTCACAGTAATTGGTAATACAGATCATTCAACTACCAAAAGAAATGAAATAGTTTATCGATAATTGCTTTGGATAAATAGTTAGACAAACAAATTGAGAGAAATATATCGCATATACTAATTGTTCATGTTTTCAAAATGGAATCAGAGCTAAAAAATCATACATAAGTGAAATAATGCAAAACTGTAATTTAGACTTTCATACATAAAACAAAAATGTATTACTAATACATAAATAAAACACAATCATACGATAAAAATACCATATATGATAGTTCCTGCTCATGTGCTCAACAATATTGACCCAATTTCATTCAATCTAATACACTCTAAGAGTATAAAAGTGTAATTTCAATAGAGCATGCTAGATATTCAAAGAAAAATAGATCATGTTCCATTAATTTCATCAAAACCTTCCGAAAGATATAGAAGTGTAATGTCTTGAAAAGTGTTTTTGATAAAACTATGGACCCCTCTCTAAATGCATGAGAGGGGTTTAAATACTAAAATACATGCCTCAAAAATAGACTATTACAAAAAAAACTGAGGAGGTTTCAAACAACCTTCCTCAGAGTGGGAAAAAATAAAACTAAAAATAGAATTAAACTAATGACAAGCTCATTTGAAATTTGAACTAACTTAATTAGCTAGCTTGATCTCTGAGGTTGCAAATGTTTATCATTGGTTTGAGCTAAGGTGGTTGGCTGATTGTGGATTTTAACTGCCCAGCAAATATGGCATTCGTCAAATTTGGCACCATCTCTTGTGTAGAAGTTGTTAAACACTACAAAGTCATCCACTGGCTGTGTGGTTTTACTAGAAACTACCAATATGTCTCCCAATTCAATCTGGTTAGATGTTTAATTGCTTCTTCCTTTTCCTGTGTTGTATGTTTCCACTGCTACTCTAGTTGTTTGACATCTGGTAGAAACCATGGTATGTATTCTTTGACAAGGTTAGCACTGTGGAGGCTTTCATTAATGGCCTCTATTATACTACTTGCTTCTCCTGTTGCTATTGTTGTCACCCTTTCTTCCTGTTTCAACCATGAATCCCAATCCATAAACATAATACCTTTGTGGGATTCCTCTATTTTTGGTAGGTCAACTTTTCTTCCCTCAGATTCTTGCCAGGTGATAAATTTAGAAACCTGTTTGTTGATTTCTTTGTATTCAAACCTCATATCAATTACTTCGTTTGTTAATTTATCATTGGTCTCACAGTGAGGATTAATTTGCGAGATTTTCTAACAGAACATTTCTTCCTGCTGAATTAATAGGGAATTGAGCTTGATAATCTCTTAGATGAATTTGCCAGTTTGCTGGTTATCTTTGAATTTATCCATCATGGCTTGCATTTGACGAATTTGGAAATCCTTTTCTGATAAGTTGGTCTGGAGTTGTAACCTCATATACTCGAATTCCTTTTGAAGTTGAGCTACATGTTGTTTTGCTTGCTAATTAGTTTTTTCTTGTTCTAATTATTGTTGAAGCAACAAAATTTTTGTTCTTTTTACTTTAGTATCATTCGGACTTCCGTTGCCTTATCGATGGTTATTGTGGCATAATCTCCTGTGAACTGTGATAGATTCATTAGATTCTCGGATGGGTCAACAAGGGTTTCCTTCCACACACCATCCATTGGTTCATTCTCTAGAGTTGTAATAGTTGTGGTGTCTAGTTTCCTTTTCTTCCTTTATCTTTTAACTACAGCCTTATGAGTAGGACTATAGAATATATCTAATGGAGGTATCCCTTCAATTCTCAAGACAACTTCGGAAGTAGGAACAATAGGAATAACCTCAATATCCTAAGTACCTATAGCCCCTTGCTCTGTTATTTCTGGATTTGCTTTGTGCCGGGTCTGTTTGGGGGTTTGAAAATCATGTGTTTCCTCAGTATTTGTTTGGAGATTCTTATTGAAATGCTCCCATTCCCTTTCAAGTTCGTTTACTGGAACCTTCCCTGATTGAACTGAAGTGGAAGAAACCTATGTATCCTTCTTTCCCAAGGCCTATTCGGTCGTTTCCTCAGTACTTCCAGCTGTATCTTTCTCAGAATATTTATTTGTGTTTCCTCCTCCATTCTAAGATTGTTGTTTTGAGTGCTCTGACTCGTGAGTCGACTTCTCTTAGATTTCTTCTTCAGAATTTTCTTTTGAACTTCCCTCCAAGCTTATGCTAGGAGTTGGTTCTCTTATTGGTTCGATCTGTAATAGGTCCAATGGGACCTTTAACAGTTTCTTATTCTTATATACATGAAAAGCATTAATATCTTTTGGGATTAACTATAATAATGTTGAATGTAGGACTTGTGAAAATATCTCTACTCCTTGAAAGAGGTCATCAAAGGCATCCTCTTCATGGGTGAACTGTTTGACTTTAACCATAGTGGTAAATTCTTTAGCAATGTGATTTGGGTCATATTGTCTCCCTGGAACTGTGGCCAATTTCAGAGACATAATAACCTTTTCTTATTTTACTGCATGTCTATAGTCGTGTAGTGCGAAAGCACCACATTGTAATGGAAAGGCTGGCCAAATTGCTTTCTTCTATTCTCTCAGGCCTTTGGTGAAACTGCCCTCCCATGTTGTCTAGTAAGTTATTTCCCTGGCCAATAGCTTGTCGGGGACGTTATATGGGAGGAAATTTGGTGAATAAATGCTCCCAAAAACTTTGACGTAAGTGAACGTCTCTTCACCGAACCATCTGGCCACTGGTAAGATGTTTACTTTGGCCTCTTCTGAAAACTTAGGGGTTGTTCTATCAAAAACGGTTTTATGAATAGGCAGCATAATACCTTGGAAAAATTTGTAAAAATGGGGATGGAATTGAGATTCCCACAAAATTTTATGGTATATATGGATGGGGAGTGGGTTCTATACAGTCCACTTCCAGCCCATGTTTTGAAACTAAGAACATAAAAAAATTGTGTCCATAACAAAGGCACTCATAAAGAAAGGGGGAAAATTTCTTGAAGAAACATTTCTCTTCTGTCTGTATTCCATGATGACCTTTTCTAAATTGTCTGAGAAAGTTTGACTCCAGTTCATAATAGTTGCATTAAATGTTGCATCAATTAATGAGAACCACTCCATAGAAAATAATGTGTTATCGGGTTTACCGAATAACCTACACATCATTGCTGCTGCGAAATTATGGGGGGCAGAGAGGGATGCTATTGGGTACATACTAGATTTATCCCATTTGAAATTGCCTCTGCCTAACCTCCAGGTCTGTGTAATGTCCAACAGGTCCTTGTTGTCTTTAGTGAAATGCTCAAGGAAGTCTTTTTTATAGAGATTTTGAAGCTCTGGTAGTTGGTATATTAGTCACAGATTGTCTGGTGTGAAAGACCCATGACCTCTTGTCTTTTATTCCTAAAAGTCCCATCCGAGACATCTACATCATCAATTATCTATTTTACCATATCTGTGTATGGTATTATCTTTGGTCTCACTGCTATTCGGTGCAAAAATGAACATGCTACTTCAAAATAGGAGGCTCGGATGATTCTTGGGCATCAACAGTTGCTTTTGTTACCAGTGGCCTGGGCTTCTCTTCTTCTAATAGGTTATACATGGCTTCCCACGATGTGGTTCCTCTGTCTTTGGTGCATGTGGCATCAGATAAAAGTGGTATCATGTCTGATTTCTCAGATGCAGTCGCTTTTCCCTTCTTCGACATCCTTTCCAATGTTGTTTTCTTCAGAGGTTTCTTGAAATGGAGGAATGGAAATTATCAGATAAACACAATGTGAAAGTGACAGTGAGAATCAATGACACAGTTAACTCCAAAAGGTGACAAGAAAGGAGATTTTATTCGAAAATGTAGATGAAAGTATCAAATCACATCAAGCCATTTTAACATAAATTCCATTAAAACTTATTAAATATGCACTAATATCTTTTATCATGGTTTTTATTACTCATTTAAGCTATCGCATTGCAAATGGGAAAGGGAAAACTTTAAGGTGACAAATTTAAAGTGCGAAATGTTGATTATGAGATTGCAATAATATTATCGCAATATCGCATTTTCAGTTGTGCGTTTTTCGGAGATGTTTTATAAGTCTGCGAGATGCGGGGTGAGTGGCATAACTTTTAGCGTTAAAAGCGCATTTTGATTAAACGAATATTTAAAGCGTAAAGTGATATTTTAGGAAGCACTGCACTTAACTGTGGTTTATAACATTTATCGCATACTTTCATTGGGTCTGGGTCACATCGTGTTTCACAAACTTTTCATAGTTCAAAATATTGGCTTTTAATTAGAGCATTGCAATGTGATGAGTGTTGGCTTGTTATGCCGCAATATGGCAATTCGCATATTCCAAAAGGCTTTACTAGTTGTGCTTTTCGTAAATGTCGATATGTGATTGCGATAGGTGTTGCGTTTTACAATAAATGCCTTAAGTCTTAGTTTTAAATGGAAATTTCAGTGATATTCTAAGTTTATTATGGTGATCCTTGATAGTTTATCGCAATTCACAAATCCTGGTTTGCTAATTAACCTTTAACACACATGATCCAATGATATGCGATAAAGCGAGAATTGCTAGTTGTAAAGGGATTTGACTTGGTACCTTATATTATTTAGCAATTTATAATTAAAAAAGAAAGGCCCTTAAGTGCTAAGGTTTTTGGAGTATTTTTATAAAGGGTCCCTATTTATTAATAAAATATTAACTATTAAATCAATAAATTGGGAGGGTTGTTGAACAGTACAATAATTGGCGATTCACTGGAAGAACTAGTTATCTCTGATAGTCTTTTGAAACTTCTAAAACTTCCAAAGTAAAGGTAGTTCAAAAAATAAGAAATACATGAAATGTAAAATAAGCAACATTTCTCTGAATAAGAAAACAAAACTCACTTAATTACCATCCACTTGATATCCTCTTCAAAATGAAAATTCATTTGTCTATATCAGTCTTTACTTGGTTTAAAGATAAAGCAAGGGGCTCTTGTAGATTAGATTTTTTAGATGTACACATTTGTCATAGGTATAGCCTCTGCTACTAGTAGGCATCCATAGCCTTGAAGGGGTTACCTTTTAACCATCAATGATTTAGTATCCCATCCAGATAAGAGTGCAATTTTTAGAAACAAATTTTGACCTATATACTTATTCTCTTCTCTTTCTTTTTAAACAGTTTATTTTTCTTCTAAAAAATTCCATTTTTTCTACTTAGAGGTCATTGTCTTGGTTTGGTACCCAAAAAGTGACAATGCCATTCATTGGTTGTAACTCAACTGAACAAACTGTCTCGTGATGAGACCCCTTGTCTTTTGATTAAAATAATCTCGAGTCATTACCCTATTTTGATATGTAGTATTGGTAATGTCAGTTTATTATTTCCCTATGAACATTGTAAGTCGACTCTTAATGAGACCTGTTATCCTTTAAGTTTTAGTATATTTTAGAATTACACTCTAAAAAGAGAAAAGTTTACTAGATGGGGAGAATCGTTGACTCCTTAAGAGTTTCTGGATGACAATTATAGAGTTAAAGGTGCTTATCTGCAAAGAGTATTTGCTTTGTTAAAGATACTTTTCTTGACTGATAATAGAACAAAGGTCTCTTTATAAAGTTGAAGTTTCACAAAGGATAAATGATTTTGGTGGAAAACAAGAAAATTTCGGAGAAATGGAACTTAGATTATGTCTTAAATGCCAAAATTGTCTTCTTAACAATCTCTACTTATACAAGCGAGAAACCAAAATATAAAAGAGATTTTTATTGAAAGGAAAAAAGTAAATACATTTTAACTTTTATTTTCCTAGGAAAAGTAAAATAAATGTGTACAATGGATAGAAGAGATTATCTTCTATGAAAGATATTTCTTTAAAGTCTGCCCATTAACAGCCAGAGAATCTCTCTTGCCTGATAAATCTTGCAGTAGAAAATTTGATGGGCCAATCTGTTCCGCAATCTGAAATGGGCCAAGCCACATTCTTTGGAATTTGTTATGCTTACCTTTTTCCTCATGTGCTTTATCCCACTTCAATACAAGGTCTCCGAGTTGAAAGGATTTAGAACTCACAGAATTTGCATCAAATGAAGACTTGACCAATTGTTGATGATGTGCATGTATGATCTTGGCTTTATCTATTTCTTCTTCGAGTTTGAGGATTTTTGATTGCCTTAATTGCATGGAAGAGGGAGTTTCTTCAATAAATTGAACCAAGGCTATAGAGGGAATAACTACATTTGTAAGGATAAAAACCTCTTTCCCATACACAAAATTAAAAGGAGAAGTTCCTATTGAAGCCTTTTGTGTTATTCGATCTGCCCATAGAGAAAATGTTAAAGATTTATGCTAGTTTTTCTAACTTGGATCAACAATTCATTTGATGATCCTTATGAGATTTTTATTCGTAGATTCGACCAAACCATTTCCCTGAGGATAATAGTAGCAGAATATTTGAGTTTGAAACCTCTTTTAAGAGAAAATTTTGTCATAGCATTTCTTGTGAAGTAAGATGCATTGTCAAACATGAGGGCAGTTGGTAGGCCAAATTTGGTAATAATAAACTGATCAATAAATTCAATGATATTTTCAGAATTGGCTACTTTAAGTGGAATTTCTTCCACCCACTTAGTGAAGTAATCAGTTTCTATAAGGATATATCTATGTTTCTTTGTATAGAGTGAGAAACGATCTCACCTATTATGTCCAGTCCCCATTGCTCAAATGGTTGTTCAATGTTGACTGGTTGTAATGGTAACGCAGCTTTCCTCTGTCTTCCAGCGGTTGTTTGACAAATTTTACATTTCCTTACATGTTCGTGTGCATATTTTAATAAGGTTGGCAAATAATAGCCAGCGTGCAGGATCTTATGTGTTGTTGTGTCTCCTCCAAAATGTCCACCATGGAGCTCCTGCAACACCTTTTCTACCTTGGATTTTTTAAGGCACCTAAGTAAAACAGAATCATAGTTCTTCCTAAACAAAACATCATTGATGATTTCATATTGCTTAGTTTCTAACCTCAAAGCCCTTTTTCTTTTGTTGCTGAGTTTCATAGGGGCATATTCATTTTCCAAATAAAAGATGATATTAGCATATTTAGATTTAGTATCTTTGAGGCTTACCTCACATATTTGTATATCATCACCTGAATCTTGTAGTACTGGTAAGTTGGATGCTCTTGCTACATTCTGCAAAAACCTTGACCTATAACAATTTTAGCTGGTCTGATCTCAATTTCATACTCTTGTAGTGTTGTTACCCAATTTTCTCTTTTCTCACCTACTTCTCTTTGCATTAGTAAATTTCTTACTGCTGAGAATGGAACTATTACTTTAGTGTGAGCTTTGAGAAGAAAGGGTTTGAAATTTTTTATTGATTTGAAAACAGCAATAGCTTGTTTTTCAACATCTAAATAATTTAATTCAGTCCCCTGCAAATTAGAACTAAAGAAAGAAATTGGTGCTTCGACTTTCTCATCATTGACCTGTGTCAATATAGCTGCATATGATGTATCAGAAGCAAAGCTATATAAAATAAATTGATTAGGAAAATTTGAAGTTGCTAAAGAGGGAGCATTTATAATTTCTTGTTTGATAATATTAAAAGCTTCATGCTTAGTGTGTCCCCATTTAAAAATATATTTTTTCTTAATCATATATTGGAGGGGGAAAACTCAGGGACAAATCTCTTGACAAAATTTATCTGACCTAGGAAATATTACATGGATTTTTTATTATGGGGCAGAGAGATTTCAGAAATTTCTTTTATCCTATCAGGATCAATGTGAATACCATATTTAGATACGATAAATCCAAGAAGCTTGCCTTCACTCAAAGCAAATAGATATTTCTTGGGATTTAGAGAAATTCCATATCTCTGAAAACATTCAAAGATTTGTTTCAAATACTTTAAATGATTAATGTGCTTTTTTGAATACACAGTTATGTCATCTAAATAAATTACGATTGTTTTATTTACCAAACCTTTGAAAGCTATATCCATTGCTCTCTGAAATGTTGCACCAACATTGATTAATCCAAATGGAATCTTTTGGTAAGCATATGTTCCCCATTTGGTTCTAAATGTGGTCCTCAATCGATCATTTGGATGTGTGAGAATTTGATTTAAGTTGAAATCCATCTAGAAACGACATTAGCTCTAAGGCTACAATTGATTGCAGTATCTGTTCTATAGGAGGCAATGGAAAGTTTTTCTTCTGACAAGCTTTGTTGAGATTGTGTAAGTCTATACAAATTCGAATATCACCATTATTTTTCCTCACTGGGACTAAGTTAGAAACCCACCTTGAATGCCTGACAAGAAAAATTATTTTGGCTTTGAGAAGTTTATTCAATTCAAATTTGATCTGATTTTCTAAATTTTGGTGAATCTTTCTCAGCTTTTGTTGTACAGGCTTGTTAGCGGATATCATAGGAATATTATGTTGAATGATGGAAGTATCATACTTCTTAAGATCTTCATAATTCCAAGCAAAAACATTTTTGTATTTCTTTAACAAATGAATAAAGGCTAGTATTTCGTCAGATGTAAGACCAAGTCCTAGATTAATATTTTTAGGTTTAAGGTCAGTTCCAAGATTAACTAATTCAAACCTCAAAGTTGAACTTTGAAGCTTTAGTTAGTAGGTTTCTTGAACCTGTCTTTGAGATCATATAAATCTTCCAACTTAACCAAATATTTAGGTATGGAATTTGCAATTGTTTCTTGCTTAAGCTGGCTATCATGTTGATCTTCATCTATTATTTGGTCATTATAAGAGCCATGAGATGTTAAAAAAATGATGATATCTGGATCATTATTAAAAACTCGCCAATTGGTGATGTTATTAGGAATAAAAGGCCTAAAAATTAATTCTATATAAAATCGATCAAGACTATAATATCTTGGTGGAATGAGCTTGGATGCAACATTAGCCAAAAGATCGACACTTGCATTTTGAAGTATTGGAATTGCGGAAATGTTGAATGCTGTGAAATGTGAGGTGAGGTCCTGCACTAGTGATTGATAATGTTTCAAATGTCCAAAAAGATAATGAATAGTATTCCTTACCTGTTTGATTACAATTTCCGAATCTCCAAATACTTGAAGATATTTGATAACAAGGCCAACGACTTTATACAACCCTTCAACTAATGCTTCGCATTCAAAATTTTTATTTGTGCATTCAAATTCAAGTCTGCATGCCAAAATAGTTTTTCCCCTTCGGGGCTAATTAATATGCAACCTCCTCTAGCTCCAACATTAGATTTAGATCCATCAAAGAATAATTTCCAAAACAAAGACTTGACTACAGATTTTTCTACAACATTGATACATTTAGAAGAATTTGTTTGAGAATAGTTTTCAACTTGTGATGTAACAGAATTTTCCAAAAAGGGTGATGTATGGGCATTAAAATTGCCTAGAAATGATTCGACTGAATAATTTCCAATGATATTGCTACTGTATGCAATGGGATCATTTCTCTTTCCAATTCTGTGACGATATACTTTAAATGTTTTTCATGGTCGACCTTGATTGATTCAGTTTACCATTGTACGGAAGCCACATATGGGACCAATCTGTTGTGAAATAGCCACGGAGCTTTTCAAACCAGTCTCTACTGAGGATCAAACTGTAAAATTCTGGGATATCAGCCACAAGAACGTCAATCACCTGACATGCTTTTGGGTTTTTTGAGAGTCTAATGGTGAACTGATTGATTTCTCCTATGACATTGACTTGAGATCGATCAAGATGCAAAATGCGAACAACATATTTTTGGGTTCCACATTCAATTGTGTAAATTCTTATTGAAGACTTCAAAAGTCAAAAGAAATGGAGGTGTATGGGATTTAGATCTACCACCTATTAAAGCAATATCAGTTGAACTCATTTTGTCTGATGAAGTATTGGGAGGCCTACCCATTTCTTGAGCAGCCTGAGAAATTAAAGCAGCAAGAAGAGGAGAAGTGGGGTCTGCTTTTAATTCTTTGAGCAATAGTTTATGTTGATGTTTTAGCTTACTAAGCTTGTGGAATGTGATATTATCTATAGTCTTCTTCATATCTTCTATGATGTTGTATTCCATTTCATTAGATACTAGCAAGCTTTTGGATGAAGGTGCAGAGTTGGATTGAGGAGAAGTCGTTTGAGTGGATTTGGGAGAAGATTTATTACCTATTGCTTTATCTTTGAGAGCGGGAGTTGTTGACTTTTGCTTTTTATTTGTTTGTGGAAAATCAATAGTGCTTTTGCTTCTAGTTGTGACAGGTAGTGCTTCTTATGATTCTTCATTATCTGACATAGGAAGAATGAAATCCCACATTCCTTGTAATTCAACTATCTCTTCATCATCGGTTTGTTCTTCAGCTATTGACACTTCTTCTTCCTCCACATCTAATTCAGCATTTGATATTGTATTTGGAGGTTTAGGATCAGAGGAAGGATTTCTTTTGTAAGGTCTAAAATTTTTCCTTGAAGAAGTTTCAACTACTTGCTTTTTAATGTCAACCATTTCATTGGACATGGTTTTAAGGACCTTTTGCAGACCTTCAAGATGAAAAGGATATTTAGGTGCTTTCTTCTTTGATTCGTCCCTGAAAGTGACCTTCTTGGATTTTCTCTCTTCTAATGCATTCTTCTTATCTAAAGCTAAAATGTGTTTTTCTATAGCTATGGCTTCTTTCATGTTTTCTGCCAAAGTTGGTTTGGCAGCCCTATTGACAAAAATAGTTGTATTTGAAGGAGGAGCAAAAATGTACCATTCAGTTAGAACTTCATCACTAGGTTTGGATGTGATTGGGATTTTGTTCAATAATTTATTAAAATGTGAATTGAAGTCCTTAATTGGTTCTCTAGGTTCAGCTTTCAAGTTGAAGAGATCATTGAGAAGAGTAGTTGTTGATCGGTCATCTCTAAACTTGGTTAGGAACTGCTCTTGAAAGGCATCCCAACTATTAATGTAACCAGATGGCAATGAAAAATACTATGATCCTGTTGATCCTTGTAAAGTATAACGGAATAATCTTACAACTACATCTTCTTCTACAAATACATTTTGATTGATGGACAACATGAAGTTATTTATGTGTTCTTCGACACGAAGACAATCATCAAGGTTGAATTTTGGCAACCATTTTTCTGGATGTGCGGGTAGTCGACGTAATGGTCCTACCATTCAAACGGCCCCTGGATTTATCCATGGTATTTGAGCCATTATGGGTATCTGTGTAGAGGAAGATGTGTTGAAAATGGCAACAAGAAATGCTAAAAATAGCATTGTTATAAATAGCAGTTCGAGTACCAGTGTTGGACATAGCAACAAGGAATGAAAAATGGAAGTGCTAAAAATAACATTGCTATAAATATCATTTTGGGATTGATTCCAATTTTAGTTATTCCCTGAACTAAAATTGAGAAGTAAAATTTGAATTTGATCTTAGCAGCTGTTTGTAAAATAATTAATTAATTCATCTTGAGTTAATTAGTTGTAGAAAATCAAACATGAAGTCTATGTGGGGACATGCAACAGTTTCTCCATTGATTAAGGACTTTATCCATTAGTTAAAGAGATAAGGATGAGTTGTAATTATTTAGCTCAGTTAACTGAGTTAAGTCCAGTTAGATTGGTTCCAACAGTTTGTGGAATTAATTATGAGTTAAGTTAGTTAATGCTTGCATGCATGTAACTGCTGCACTTCAGATAACTGAATATTCTCTCATAAATAACTCATGCATGTCAGTTCAATCAGAGAGCCAGTTGAGATCAGAGGAAGGGACAGTGTACTATCAGTTGGAGGATTTTTTCCTATATAGGAAACTCATCCATGCAGACGGAATTATCTCCTTTAGGTTTGTTCAGTTATTTCTGAGCCAAGTGAGTAGTGTGAAGTGGGAATTCACACAAGTGGAAGCACTGGACCCCAAGAAAAACTACGCAAGAAAATAAGACGCTTGGAGGGTATAGGAGAAGGTTGTGAGAACCTTTGACTGTCTATGAGCGGTATTGTTTGACTGCACAGAGAGCAGGATAGCTTGTGAGCTAATTCTTTTTGTAATCTGAACATATTTTCCACTTGTATGATAATACAGAGATTGGGGTTTTATTCTTCACTGTTATATGTGTTCTGATTGATCTAGCTCAAATTGATTAAGCTTTCGCAAAGTTTGATAGTAGAGGTAGATCTTGTATTTTGCTTTAGTATATTGCATTATCAGGTGATCTATAGTGGTAATTTCTACAGGGTATTAGAGCAAGGTTTTGTAGAAAAAATTCTACATGGTATTAGAGCAAAGGTGATCAAAGGAGAGAACAGTATATAAGAAGGGAGAAGTTCGAAGTTTGTGGTTCCTGAATATAGAAATCAAGTTCTTATCACATCTCAATTTCACCAATGGCGTTCAATGATTTAAGACTCGAATATGCTCTTGATGGTGGTTTGAAGTATATAGCCTGGAAGGATCGCATGGAAGCAGTATTATAGGATAACAGTCTAAAGGACTTCATTGATCAAGAAGTCCCTAAGCCAACTGATGCTATTGAATTAGCTGAATGGAAGAAATGTGTGGCTAGAGTAAGGAGAATCCTTCTTGAGGGAGTTTGAGACCACATAGTCTCGAGTTTCCATGGGAAGGAGACACCGTTTTCGATGTGGGATACATTGAAAGATCTATGTTAGAATAACAGCGATAAGAGGAAGCTGGCACTGAAAGACAAGCTTCAGAAAATCAAGTGTGAAAAGGGCGACACGAACTTTACATATTTGAACAAGCTCAGCACTTGCAGGGATGAGCTTGGAAGTGTAGGGATCATGATAGCCGATGATGACATGGTGAGTCTTTCTCTCCTCGATCTTCCTAAGAGCTGGCATACCTACGAAGACTCGGTAAATGGAAGAGAGAAACTGCCAGATTGGGAACGACTTTGGTCGGATCTGATGTAGGAGGAGATAAGAAGAAGCACCAGAGATGGTTCTTCATCCAAGGAGGATGAAGAAAATTGTGCCTTAGTGAGTAAGTGAAAGAAAGGGAAGGAGAAGGATTCTCATCCCAAATCGAGTTCTTCCTATGGTGGGAATAAGCTTGACAAACCGAAAGTGTGATGCTTTCATTGTCATGACGTGGGCCATTTTGCTACAAATTGTCCACTGAAGGAATCCAAGATGGGATCCAAGGAAGGATCTGAAGGTGAGGCATTGGCCTCACAGTTCGAGTTGGATTTCATCCTCTTCGCATGCATGGTTTCATCCATGGTGAGATGTTGTTGGTTTCTTGACAGTGGAGCTTCATTCCACATGACCGATGACAAGAGTTTGTTCAGTACCTTGGAGGAGAAAGATCTCCAGATACTCATAGCGATGGGCAATGATGAAAAATATAGTGTCTTAGGTGTAGGCACGATTATTTTTCAGAGGGAGCATGGAGCTCACATTACCTTGACTGATGTCAAGTATGTACCAAGACTGAGGACAAATTTGGTGTCAATCGTAATGTTGGAAGACAAAGGCTATGATGTAGTCTTCAGTAAGGGAAAGATTTTCCTTCGACACATCACCAATAGACAGGTGAAGTAGATCGGTTCATGAGTTAAGAACCTGTATGCTCTTGAGATTCAAGATGCATGAAAAGCCTTGAGAAGCAAGGAAACTGATGGGGACTTGGTGGTTGAGAGGGAGAGTACATTACCTCTCAACATGCAGCACCAGAAAAAGTCTCAGACAATTGTGGAGGAGCCACAATTGATGAAGCAGCTTCAGGAGGTTGTGGAGCAGCCATAACTGGAGAAGCCGAGAGGAGACCGAGTGGACGCATCCACTCATGCAAAGACCTCTAGTAGGGGGAAATTTTGAGCCAAGTGGGCAAAGGGATCACATGCATGCATACCTCCGGGTCTGAGGTGGGGCGATGTGAAGTGATAGTCCAAGAAGGTTGAAATAGGGGTAGGATCCTTGAGGTACCTAGCCTCTTTGATTAGACCTTGCTATGGGAGCCTCGACAAGGAGTAGCAGGACTGGTTGAGTGGGTAAAGATGGATGGGGATGGAGTGTCAGAGAGAGCTACAGTGCAGGAATCCCAAGACAGTGCAGAGCTAGCAAGATGCAACAATGAGAGAGGCACAGGATTGTTGCGCGAGTGCAGGATGGCACAAAGAGGTGTGCAACGATGCGATATGCATGGAGTGTTGCAGCAGCTCAGAGGTCAGAGAGGGAGCACTTGTCAGCATCAGAGGGAGCTTCAACATCAGAGCATGTTTCTAGCCTAATAAAGAGGTCAGTTGGGAGATTTTTTTGTTTCTAGAGTTGTTGGAGCAACAAAACTTGGGAGAAGTGTTGTATGTATAACATTCCAAAGGTTTAGGATCTGGTTTGAGTTGAATTCCTTTCATGTTGAGAGGGAGTGTTGAAAATGGAAACAAGAAATGCTAAAATTAGAAGTGCTAAAATAGCACTGCTATAAATAGCAGTTCAAGTACCAGTGGTGGAAATAGCAACAATGAATGAAAAATGGAAGTGCTAAAAATAACATTGTTATAAATAGCATTTCGAGATGGATTCCAATTTTAGTTAGTCCCTGAACTAAAATTGAGAAGTAAATTTCGAATTTGATCTTAGCAACTATTTGTAAAATAATTAATTAATTCATCTTGAGTTAATTAGTTGTAGAAAATCAAACATGAAGTCTATGTGGGGACATGCAATAATTTCTCCATTGATTGAGGAATTTATCCATCAGTTAAAGAGATAAAGGATGAGTTGTAATTTGAGTTGTAATTAGTTAGCTCAGTTAACTGAGTTAAGTCCAGTTAGATTAGTTCCAACAGTTTGTGGAATTAATTGTGAGTTAATTTAGTTAAAGCTTGCATGCATGTAACTACTGCACTTTAGATAACTAAATATTCTCTCATAAATAACTCATGCATGTCAGTTCAGTCAGAGAGCCAGTTGAGATTAGAGGAAGGGACAGTGTCTATCAGTTGGAGGATTTTTTTCTCTATAGGAAACTCATCCATGCAGAAGGAATTATTTCCTTCAGTTTTGTGCAGTTATTTCTGAGCCAAGTGAGCAATGTGAGGTGGGAATTCACACAAGTGGAAGCACTGGACCCCAGGAAAAACTACGCAAGGAAATAGGAGGCTTGGAGGGCAGAGGAGAAGGTTATGAGAGCCTTTGATTGTCTATGAGCAGTATTGTTTGACTGTAGAGAGAGTAGGATAGCTTGTGAGCTAATTATTTTTGTAATCTGAACATATTTTCCACTTGTATGATAATACAGAGATTGGGGTTTTAGGCTAAGGTTTTCCCCGGGTTATTCTTCTGTGTTTCATGTGTATGATTTCTTCTTCATTGTTATATGTGTTCTGATTGATCTAGCTTAATTTCATTAAGCTTCCGTAAAGTTTGATACTAGAAGTAGATCTTGTATTTTGCTTAGTATATTGCATTATCAAGTGATCTACAGTGGGAATTTATACATGGTATCAGAGCAAGCTTTTGTAGAAAAAGTTCTACAAGATGTTCCAGTGGTTGAAGTTGATTGGGTAGAGAAGGATTGTGCTCCTGTACCAGTGTAAATCACGATCTAGAGTGGTGAGGTGAATGATTGATCTTGTGACGAAGATGATGGAATGAATGAGGGTGTTTCTGGTGATGATGAAATAATATCACTATGAGTTTCAGATTGTGTTTTCTTAGTTTTCCTTCGAGGGTGAGGTAGAGGAAATTCAAATGAGGGAATCCTAAATTTTTCATTCTGTGATCTAGTTAATCTTTGAGAGGAAGGAAAATGTGAAGAAACACTGGCTTGAGATAATTCATATTCTTCTTGAGATATAGAAATCCCTTGCAATTTATGAATTAAAGATTGAACTTCAGGAGTTTCTGCAAAAGAAGGTTGATCTGATTTCCCTGGAAAAACACTAGTGGATTGTATAGATTTCTTCACAACTTCACGTCTAGGATTTGGGGATTTGGAATGTGACCGAGAAGTCTAAGGTGATGGTGAGGGAATTTTACTCTTAGAATGGCTTTCCAATTTAGATTTGGTTTCCATTCATAGTCAGACCCTCCTTCTAGCGCCAAAATGTTGAAGCCTCGAAATTCATTGCGACAACATGGGGGATAACCATTCGGTCTGAACCTTGAAAGAAGTTCCTTTTCTGTTTTGTATAGTGGCTCTGACTAGGGATAATGGGACCAGTTTCCCAAGGAGGATTGATTTGATAATGTTGATGGGATGTTATAAGATGTAACAGGGAATGATTCAATTAAGTGTAATTTAATCTAAATAATATACACATGCTTATATCTTAATATAACATTATCTAACTATAAATATACCTGAGAATAAAATAAGATATGTGATCTACAATGATGTCTCATAACAATTGGTAATAAAAACCATTCAACTGCCAAAAGAAATGAAATCGTTTATTGATAATTGTTTTGGATAAATAGTTAGACAAAACAATTGAGAGAAATGTATCGCATAAAATAATTGTTCATGTACTCAAAATGGAATCAGAGCTAAAACATCATACAAAAGTGCAATAATGCAGAACTATAATTCAGACTTTCATACATAAAACAATCAAGAGAAAAATATTACTAATACATAAATAAAACACTATCATACGATAAAAGTACCATATGTGATAGGTTCTACTCATGTGCTCAGCAATGTTGACCCAATTTCATTCAATCCAATACACTCTAAGAGTACAGAAGTGTAATTTCAATAGAGCATGCTAGATATTCAAAGAAAAATAGATCTGGTTCTATTAATTTCATCAAAACCTTCCAAAAAATACAGAAGTGTAATGTCTTGAAAAGTTTTTTGATAAAATTCTGGACCCTTCTCTAAATGCATGAGAGGGGTTTAAATACTAAAATATAGGCCTCAAAAACAGATTATTACAAAAATAGTTGAGGAGGCTTCAAACAACCTTCCTCGGAGTGGGAAAAAATAAAACTAAAAATAGAATTAAACTAATGACTAGCTCCATTGAAATTTGAACTAACTTAATTGGCTAACTTGATCTTTGAGATTGAAAATTTTGATCATTGGTTTGAGCTAAGGCAACTGGATGATTGTGGATTTTAACTGCCCAACAAATATGGCATCTGTCAAAGCTGGCACCATATTTTTGTGTAGCTGTTTAATTCCTTCTTCCTTTTCCTACGTTGTCTGTTTTCACTGCTGCTCTAGTTGCTTGACATTTGGTAGAAGCCCTGGTATGCATTCTTTGACAAGGTTAGCACTATGAAGGTTTTCATTAATGGATTCTATTATACTGCTTGTTTCTCCTGCTGTTATCATTGTTGACCTTTCTGCCTGTTTCAACCATGAATCCCAATTTGTTAACATAATATCTTTGTGGGATTCCTCTATTTTTGGTAGGTTAGCTTTTCTTCCCTCCTTAGATTCTTGCCAGGTGATAAATTCATAAACTTGTTTCTGGATTTCTTCGTATTCAAACCTCATATCAATTACTTGGTTTGTTAATTTATCATTGGTCTCATAATAAGGATTAATCTGCGAGATTTTCTGGCAAAACAATTCTTCCTGCTGAATTAATAGGGAATTGAGCTTGATCGCCTGTTTGATGAATTCATTAGTTTGCGGGATATCTTTGAATTTATCCACCATGGATTGCACTTGAAAAATTTGTGAATCCTTTCCTGATTAGTTGCCTTGGTGTTGTAACCTCATATGCTCGAATTCCCTCTGAAGCTGAGCTACCTATTTTTTTGCTTGCTTATTTGTTTTTTCTCATTCTAATTATTGTTCAAGCAGTAGAATTTTCTGTTCTTTTTCCTTTAGCAGCATTTAGAATTTTGTTTCCTTATCAATGGTTGTTGTGGCATAAGCTCTTGCGAACTGTGACAACTTTGTGAGATTCTCGAGTGGGTCAACAAGAGTGTCCTTCCACAAAAACATTCATTGGTTCATTCTCTAGAGTTGAAGCAGTCGTCGTGTCTAGTTTCCTTTTCTTCCTTTGTCTTTTAACTACAACCTTATGAGTAGGATTGTAGAATATATCTAATGGAGGTGTCTCTTCAATTCTCAAGACAATTTCAGAAGTAGGAACAACAAGAATAACCTCAATATCCTGAGTACTTGTAGCCCCTTGCTCTGTTGTTTTTGGATTTTCTTTGTGTTGGGTCTATTTTTGGGTTTGAAAATCATATGTTTCCTTAGTATTTGTTTGGACATTCTTATTGAATTGCTCCCATTCCTTGTCAAGGTCGATGACTAGAACCTTATCTTATTGAACTGAAGTGGAAGCAACATCTCCCTGTTTCTTTGACTAGGCCTATTCGACCGTTTCCTCAGTATTTCCAACTATATCTTTCTCAGAAAATTTATTTGTGTTTCCTCCCCCATTTTGAGATTTTTGTTCTGAGTGCTCTGACTCATGAGTTGACTTCTCTTAGGTTTCTTCTTTAGAATTTTCTTTTGAACTTCCCTCCAATCTTACACTAGGATTTGGTCCTCTTATTGGTTCAATTTGTAATATGTCCAATGGGACCTTTAACAGTCTCTTATTCCTCTATACATGAAAATCATTAATATCTTACGGCCTTAACTGTAATGATGTCGAATGTAGGACTTGTGCAAATGTCTTTGCTCCTTGAAAGAGGTCATCAAAGGCATCCTCTTCATGGTTGAACTGTTTGACTTTAACCATAGTGGTAAATTCTTTAGCAACATGATTTGGGACATATTGTCTCCCTGGAACTGTCGCCAATTTCAAAGAAATAATAATCTCAGCTTCTTTTACTGCATTTCCATAGTCGTGGAGTGCGAAAGCACCACATTGTAATGGAAAGGTTGGTCAAATGGCTTTCTTCTATTCTCTCAGGCCTTTGGTTAAACCACCCTCCCTTGTTGTCTGGTAAGCTATTTCCTTGGTCAATAGCTTGTCTGGGATGTAATATGGGAGGACATGTGGAAAATATACGCTCCCAAAAACTCTGACGTAAGTGAACGTCTCTTCATTGAACCATCTGGCCATTGGTAAGATGTCTACTTTGGCCTCTTCTGAAAACCTAGGGGTTGTTATATCAAAAACTATTTTATGAATATGCAGCATAATAACTTGGCAGATTTTTTAAAAATGGGGATGGAATTGAGATTCCCACAAAATTTTATAGTATATATGGATGGGGAGTGGGTTTTGTACAGTCCACTTCCAACTCATGTTTGGAAATTGAGAACAAAAAAAAATTACATCCATAACAAAAGCACTCATAAAGAAAGGGGGGGAATTCTTGAAGAAACGCTTATCTTCTGTCTATATTCCATGATGGCCTTTGCTAAATTGTCTGATAAAATATGACTCTAGTTCATAATAGTTTCATTAACTGCTGCATCAATTAATGGGAGCCACTCCATATAAAATTTGGTGCTATTTGGTTTACCGAATAACCTACACATCATTGCTGCTGTGAAATTATGAGGGGTGGAGAGGGATGCTATCAGGTACATACCAGATTTATCTCGTTTGAATTTGCCTCCGCCTAACCTCTAGGTCTGTGTAACGTCCAACGAGTCCTCGTTCTCTTTAGCGAAATGCTCAAGGAACTCTTTGTTATAGAGCTTTTGAGGCTCTGGTAGCTGGTACATTAGTCACAGATTGTCTGGTGTGAAAGACCCTATGACCTCTTGTCTTTTATTCCTGAAAGTCCTATCCGAGACATCTACATCATCAATTACACATTTTACCATATCTGTGTATGGTAATATATTTGGTCTTGTAGCTATTCGGTGCAAAAATTAACATGCTGCTTCAAAATAGGAGGCATCATATGATTCTTGGGCATCAGCAGTTTCCTTTGTTATAGTGGCCTGGGCTTCTCTTCTTCTAAGAAGTTATACATTGCTTCCCATGATGTGGTTCCTCCATCTTTGTTGCATGTGGTATCGGAGAAAAGTAGTATCATGTATGATTTCTCAAATGCATTCGCTTTTCCCTTCTTCGTCATCCTTTCCAACGTTGTTTTCTTCAGAGGTTTCCTGAAATGGAGCAATGGAAATTATTGGATAAACACAAGGCGAAAATGACAGTGATAATTCAATGACACAGTTAACTCCAAAAAGTGACAAGAAAGGAGATTTTATTTGAAAATGCAGATGAAAGATATCAAATCACGTTGAGCCGTTTTTAACATAAATGCCATTAAAAATTATTAAATACGCACTAAGATCTTTTATCATGGCCTTTATTACTCATTTAAGCCATAACATCGCAAATGGGAAAGGGAAAAATTTAAGGTGACGGGTTTAAAGTGCAAAATTTTGATTATGCGATTGCGATAAGATTATTGCAATATCACATTTTCGATTGTGCATTTTTCAGAGATGTTTTATAATTCTACAAGATGCGGGGTGAGCAGCGTACCTTTTAGCGTTAAAAGTGAATTTTGCTTAAATGAATATTTAAAGCATAAAGTGATCTTTTAGGAAGCACTAGACTTAAATGCGGTTTATAACATTTATCGCATACTACTATCGAGTCCGGGTTGCATCGCGTTTCACAAACTTTTCATAGTTCACAAGATTGGCTTCTAAGTAGAGCGCTGTGATGCGATGAATGTTGGCTTGTTATGCCGCAATATCAAAATTCGCATATTCCAAAAGGCTTTACTAGTTGTGCTTTTCATAAACGTTGATATGTGATTGCGATAGGTGCTACATTTTACAAGAAATGCTTTAAGTCTTAGTTTTAAACGGAAAATTCAATGATATCCTAAGTTTATTACGGTGATCCCTTCTTATCGCAATTTGCAAATCCTGGTTTTCTAATTAACCTTTGATACACATGATCCAGTGATATGCGATAAAGCGAGAATTGCTAGTTGTAAAGGGATTTGACTTGATACCTTATATTATTTAGCAATTTATAATTAAAAAGAAAGGCCCTTAAGTGCTAAGTTTTTTGGAGGATTTTTATAAAGGGTCCGCATTTATTAATAGAATATTAACTATTAAATCAATAAATAGGGGGTTGTTAAACGGTGTACATGGAATAATAGGGAGCACCATGCCATAGCTCTATTAGTTCCTGGCAATGCATTTTATACATTTAACACACACACACACACAATTTCAAGATGTCTGGTAAAGTGAAATACTAGATCCAATTACAATGAACTATATCATCCACACACACCAACATTGGATGAGAACATATTCTTGTGTTTAGTAGTGCACTTTCCGTAATATATACCATCCAATAATGATGCTACTATTCTATTTCAATGCACCACATATCCTCAACACAAATGAATTTGGCTAGTTGGTGCACCAATATGGTATGATTATTGTGATAATGTTGTCTTTAAATTTTGCATTGTGCTTTACATAATCTACAACATTAAATAATTATGTTATTGTTCCATGTCAATGCAACACACGTTGTTGATACAATTTGATCTTAATCCACCAACTTAATATGATTACATTGATGATGGTGTGTTGAGTCATCTATCCATGCACCATTGCAAGGCACAATCACCTATGCTTCTTGTGCATGGATATTCCACCCCACAAATAGTGCTATATCATATCCATTCACAAACTACATAATGTAATAAATTTGTTTATGCATCAACCATTTTCAAATTATTGAAGTGTTTTGAATGTTAAGGAGCACCACAAGTGGAGAAACTCGTAAATTCGTCATTATTTTATTTGCAAATGTATTGAGGGCTACACCAACAGCCTTTTTGCCACAAAAATGGAAAAAATGGGAATTTACAAATTAACTCATAAAATTAAAATTGTGAAATCGTAAATTAAGATTTATCAAAGAAATTACCTATCTTATCTCCACAATGAAGGCATGAATGCCACCAAAAGCACAAATGGAACTAAAGTAGTTTTAAAATTTTCAAAATAAAATAAAATCCATTATGGATGAAGATTGATAGTGAGATCCAACAATTCATAAGCATAAGACAACGTGGTGCTCATAATCAGGCATATAGAATTAATGCATTAAAGGTGTTGTTGGGAAAAAGTGAATAGTAAAAATGAAAATATGATTTTTGTAATTTTTTTAAAATTTAACTCTATTTCATAATGCGTCTTGTACCTTAATGCATCAATAATTGTGTTGATTGGTGTTCTCTAACTCAATCGGGTAGAGATGTTGTAATGTAATGTTTGACAATTTGACTAAGTCAAATTACATAAAAAAATAAAAAAAATAAAAATGTAATGTAATGTAAGCCTTTTAACTTAGTCAAAATAAAATAAAATAAATATAAATATAATAAAATAATAACAAAAATAACAATGACTCATGGTATTCATGTGGAATACAACCTATCTAAAGGGGGAAATTAAAACAACCTAGATCCATCTTAACTTCGGACCTACCAAGCTTCGAGAGGGATGAAAGCTCTTTTCGCTCTAAAAGAGGCTTCCATCTCAAGATATTTGATCCCTCTCGGGGCTTGGTAGATTTGGTGTTAAGATGGATCTAGGATAGTATAGTTATACCTCTAGGAAGAACTAATAAGTACTTTTATATTTAAATGTTTAATCTTACCATATTATTCATAGTAAAGTACATATTCATAGGTTTATAGGTTTATACGTTTAGTGAGTATATAATATTTTATTTTTAAATATACATTTTTAATGAAACAAGTATTTTATATTGATTCCACTGATTTACAGGCCAACACCATTACACTTAGAGCAAGATTTACATCTTCATTATTCCAAAATTTCACAAAAGGAGTCATGTTTCTACATGGCCGGTTACTAACTAAACTCCTTACAACATTTATTTTATAGAGTCTATAGAAGACTCCTTGATGCAATATATACTTTCATATCATGAGTAAAACACTAAAAGACTAACCACTACCAGCTTGCCTAGTTTTATAGCTTCTCGCTTGTCCTAGTTGAACATTCTCCACTTGTTAAGGAGGGTCCTCATCCATGGTTTGCTCCAGCAGTTCCTCTTGTTTCCTAACCTACTCATGCTCCTTGTGTTGGGCAATCCATAATCCTAAAAACCTCCTTGAGAATTCCCAGTGTTGTAGTTTCCATAGTCAATTCTATATTATCAATTTTGAAATCGAATCTATTAATTGTCACCTGCAGATGATCGAAGTCAGTGTGCAACATCTCTAGCTGTTAGTTGACCAAGGAAAAGTGGGAGTGTGCTTCCGTAACAACTTCTTCACCTTGCTCGGATATAAGAATTGCCAAGTGTGACAAGCTTGTCACTAGTTGTTCCTTCGAGTCTTCACCTCATTCTGTCCTAACTAGGTGCTCCATCCTGCATAAGACTCCAATATTGCTTGTCTCAATGAAATGTCCATGACCATCAACCACCTTTTATAATCAGGCACTCCTACTCCACTTCTACATCTAGTATCCTACTCGAATTCAATTTCATCGTCCTATTTTTTTTATTTCCTGACAAGATTTTCCATCACTAAGTCTCCCCTACTGCTCTTGGCTCAATCAAATTGAACACTTTCAATACAGGTTGTGTTTGAGCTTGCTCAACTGTAGCACTGTCTATTAACAAGATCAAGGAAATCCTGCACTTGGAAGGAAACATGGAGGCTCTCTCCTTGAAGACACATCTGGAGAGACCTCTTATGCTAGACATAAAGGATGCGGGCTGCCAAATTAGAGCTTTCAAGAAATTATTCCTCATGCAAACAATTGATGTCCTAATAAGCCTTAAATTAATTTTAATCAAACTCCAAAGCTAAAAAGATCTGGATATTAAATCCCAATACGATTTGAGTTTTTTATTCATGGTATATTTACTATAGCTGGGACACCATGGTCCGGGATAAACACTCATTGTTCTAAGGTCGCGCCTTCATTAGTCAGTGAATATACTACTTGATTATGTTGCCTTGTGATCTGATAGAACTCAATGCTTTCAAATTTCTAAATCTGCATCCAGATTCTAAGAATCATTGGAGGAAGATCGTTTTTTGGTATATCTCAAGCTTTGTAGATTTTTGTATTGCAATCATGGAATCCTCGTAGACTGCGAAATCAAAAAATTGTTTTGTAATTGCTACCTCCAAGCCTTGCCACAGAGCAAGGAGATCTACTAGATTATTAGTTTCTCTTCCTAATCCCAAGCAAATTATGTCCCTATTTCATTCTTAGAGCAAATTACTACGCCTCTGCTATGTTTTCTATCTATCTTCCCTTAACTCGCTAAGCAACAGGAATTACAACCGACTGGGATGCTAGAGGTGCTGCTTAAGCTATGGCCGTAGCCTCTGTGTCCTTTGCCTCTACTGATGGGTAAACACCTAGATCAATCGGAACTGGCTTTGTATCTGCCTCCTAAAGCTAGCAGTTGTTGTAAGGGTTTTTCGAGTCCGAGGGCTTAGGATTTTGACAGCTCTTGTATGTTATGACTGTGCTCCGACCTCCCCTGAAAAACATATTTTTTGTATTTAACATTAAACTATACTTTTTTTAATGTGTAATTTAGTTAATATCAATATATGTATGCATTTAATATACAATTATATATATATATAAGATTATTAATACAATGATTTCAATATATAAACATCGATACACTTTCATGTTTCGAGGTGCACGAAAAAAACGTAGAGTGAAACTTTTACCTGCCTAAACCTCCATAAAGAAAACCCAAAAGTCTTTTTTTTTTTTTCGCAAAAATAACCATAACCAAAAATAATAAAAATCAAACAAAGGATAAAAAAGGATTGACAATGATAGTGCATAACAGTACTATGGTTTTAATGTTTTCAAATTAGTTCGTGCTAAAGTTGTGGAGGGAAGTTATAATAATCATTTGCACTTTAAATGATTTGATTTATCTCTCATGTTCCTCCTTTTCACCCCCTTAATATAAAGGAAACATCTCACTTTACCTGTCTTTTTCTTGGTTAATTATGGATGATAATTTACCTTTCAATGTCAACTCGTTTTATCTTGTACAAAGTTTTGAAATGTAATGATCACTTAAGATTGTAAGATTTTATGTATGGCGAGGTTCTCTATGCAAGTGGAATTGTACTAAGTTTTAAAATGTAATGTTAAATTAAAATTATGAGGAAGATTGCGTTTTGTATGCAAATGAAGACTTTTTTTTATCTAAAAGCTTTCAGGTCAAAGAAATTAAAACTAAATGTCGAATATAAAATATAGATATATATTAATAAATATTTTTTTTTAATTATAAATTGTAACATCCCACTGCACCATATAGTAAAAAAAAAATTACTATTTGGGTTATTTTATATATATATATATATATTAAATATTATATCTTTATATTGGCTAGTTAATATAAAAATATTTATTTTGTAAATTAATATTTTGGAGTGTAAATAAACACATATCATTATCTTGTAAATGCCTTATGTTTCGTAACCATACTCTTATGGCACATACAATGCTTTAAGGTCTATATTCGTGTGGTTATGTATTGTCATTAGTTATAATTCTAATCTTCATTAGAATTCTCTTGAATCCCAAACAACCTCTATTTACTTGGGTATGGTATACACATGTCTCTAGCATCTACCATTGAACCCTTTAGGGTTGATCCGAAGATCACGGTTCTCCAAGACAGTTGTGGTAACTTCCTCCTCCCTCTGCTCCACCGTCGGGGATCCTCATTCTGCATTTTGATTGTTGGGTTCAACGGTCTGCAACAACCTTGAGGGGTTGGGGCTTTCCCTTCTCCGCACCATTCCTTGGCTTTGGTAACCTAGGTATGCTCACATTCTTCACTTACAATATAGGCTTTTGTTTCACTTGTCCCTAATCTCATTTTCAATCCCCCTTCTGTTTTCGTTTACAGGTAACAGCCTCATCAAGGGTTCCTCACCATTGATTAAATGTAAACTCCATGGGATATTTTCTCAAGTAAAAATAATAGTGTTTCCAGTGTTTCTTTATTGTTTGGACCCTGTTGTGTGAAGGCTGGTGATTACATTGATTTGCATGCCCTTGATTCCAGTATGGCGACAACAAGACTATTCTAATTTTTTTTTGATATACACACACAGATTTTTAGTTTACGCAACCTCTTTTACTTATAATTGCTTCAATGTAAGTTTTATCTTTTAAGCACTACTTGTTTTTTTTGGCTCATTGCAAGTTAGGGTCTTACTTACTTCATAGGGCTTCATGGACTACCTACGGCTTTCCCACCAACTCTCAAGTATGAGATCCTGGTTTCCAGACATAATTTGTTTTTTCAAAATTTCTTGTCTTACCCTTACCCTAACTGGTATGTGGTAATTTCTTGATTACATGTAGGTGTGTATTTTGTGGAAGTTGTATAATCATTATTTGTAGAGCCTCAAGTTTTGCGCCCATTGGCCAGGTCTTTGAGAAAATGCTTTCTCCATGACCACCATGTCTTTTTGGGAAAACCCTCTCTAGGATTTTCAATTTGGAATCATAGGGTTTCCAAGAAATTGTATACCAGAAATGTATGTTTGATATTACTTGCTCATGATCTCTCATCCCTGACGTTTGAATTTCCCTTCAACACCAATTCATAATTTGTAGATCTCTATTGCAATCTTCTATATCTTGTATGGGCACTACTTGCAATAGTGAGTGTTGATTATTACACTAAATTTTCCATTTACTTAAATGATTAGTATCTAGCCTTTGACTTTATTTCTGATATATATATATATATATATATATATATATATATATATATATATTATATATATATATATATATATATAGAGAGAGAGAGAGAGAGAGAGAGAGAGAGAGATGCTTTGGTTAACTAAGGATTTGGTGCCCTTATTCGACTCCTCTCTATATGCATACTTTAATTATATTACTTAATTTTGCACTCTTTTCATCCATTACGATGATTGATCTAACCTAGAAATATTATATAACACCATTGCTATGGTGCATACAATTTTCTATACTGTAAATACTTCTCTTGTCTAGATTGTGATGTGGATCTTGTAAATAAAAAATTAGTATAAGTAGAGGGTTCTTTGTTTAAATCTTCTTGGAATTGTAACACCCTTTGACGTGCATGCCATTTGACACATTTACATAGTCATCTTAATGTCCCTTAGAATCAGTTGCAATTCCCATTATTCCATTCTTTCACTTTAGAAATTAAGGGTGGTCTTTACCTGACTCATTTATCACTTTTACAATGTGAATACATAATTGTTTTATGGGTTGTAGGAAGACACCGGCTATACCTAGAAACTAATTTGGCCCTTAATAGGGTTAAATACTATAACATTTATCTTTTATATTTTAGGTTATAATTTAAATCCCTTTTTAGTTTCCTTAGAGCCTTATCATAGTATTCATCCAAACAACCCTCCGTGAATAACATTGTGTTACTCACAAACATTACTCACTCTTCTGTAAAAGTCATAGCATATCACTGACATAATTTAGTCATTCTCTATAAAAGGACATATTATATCACATTAGTCACAGAACATATCAGGACATACTATGCACAATTTCTATTAGCCTGAAGAGAAATTATGACAAGAATTTTCACAGTGGCACTTACCTATTCTAGTTAATTAGGCTGTCAAAGGAGTTACCAGGGAGGGAAGAATGCTCCTCCCAACTAGCCAGCATGGTATCCCATCAGAACCCCACCCCCCCCAACCCCCCAAGCCAATTTCCCTTCAGAGCATTCATTCTTGGACAGAGACCATATAGGTTTGCACAAAAATTCAACTAGCCTTAACCAACTCAATAATTTCTTGATTAGAAACTCCATAGACTCTTAGGTCTATACATAAATTTCATTGGCCTCCACCAGCTCAAGAATTTCTCCATGGCAGTGTCCTTCCTTACCTCAACAACATCCTGTCTAATATAATGAGTTCTCTTCTCCTCTTTCTCAATTGCCTCAGGTTCCTCCCTAGCCTCCTTGGCTCTTTTTTCCCAACTGGGATATTTATCTCTAGGGAGAGGAGTCAATGTCCATTAACTACCTAATAGGTGAAATTCCCATTTATCCCTTCCCTCCCCCTAACTCCTTGCCTGACCATAACTAATATTTTTAATTTAATTATAAAAATATACATGTCTAATTTTAGGCCTTCTATTAACCCATAGGCTGCCAAGTTACTTTTAGAAGAAGTAAATTATTTTTTTTACTATTCACTGAGGGGTGTCACATCCCCCCCGACCCCCCCCCACCCAAGCGAAACACCATCCTCAATGTTTCCTAGACTCAAAACAAGTTAAAATATGACTTGTTCATAAAATAATCATACTCCTAGGTAGTCTCTTCTAGTCATGGTGTAACAACCCTGGGTTAATAGTTCATGTAATAAAAGTTAATAAAGGCAAAAAATAAGACCAAGGTCAAGGGACACTTATTCCAAGCTAAATGTTGGGCAAACTATCCTAGTGGGAATCACTTGTTGTGTATTATGGCTAAGGGGAAAATGGCAAAGGCAATGGCAAAGGCTTTGGAAAGGAAAAAGCGTATTATTGGCATTTTATTTATGAAAATAAAGGAAAATAGGAGAACAAGGAGGTGAAAGGTCACAGGTTCCACGTGAAGAGGAAATTGAAGGGAAATTAAGGAAAAATGAAGAAGTTAGAGACATCAATAATAAAAATACATCAAATCATCAATTTGTAGCCTTTTTTCAGTTCATTTTTAGACTTGGTTTCAGAGAGGAGAAGAGAACAAAGAGGAGAAGGAAATAAAGAAAGCAAAGGAATGATAAGGAAAGAAAAGGAAACGAAGGATCAAGGCAAGAAAGGTTGGATCAATCAACTTCAGTAGGGATACTTGAAGGTAACAGGTTGCATGTATGATTTCCTAGCTCGTTTTGGCATGCATGTGCATATTTGGTTTGAGTTTTGTCGATGGCATGGATTTTTCTGGGTTTTGGCCATGGTTTTCAACCTTGCGTTGCCATTTCTGGATAGCCATGGTGTGATCAGATTATTTCTCAATTGAGTTTTGGATTGCTGGAAGTTTTTGGATCCGGATGAGGTGGGCTCAAGAAAATCCCAAGGGTTGGGGGTGGAGATGGTTTTCTCTGGGAAGCACTCAACAGGTGGATGGAGATAGGAAAACTCCTCAAGGGATGGTGAAGGAATTCTACAGAATCCAAGCTTGTTTTGGTTTTGTGATCTTGAGGCTGATTTAGGTGAGATCATGGTATGGTGAGGGTAGGGGCAGTTTAACCTCTATATTCCCTTGGTTGTTTATGGATTGATTTATCCCATGATATCCTACATTCATGCTTGGAATATGGCACATGGGTGATTGGATGAAAGAAAGATTTGGTTCAATCCAATCTATGGTTAGGTGGTACGTGGAAGTGCCTGACTTGGTTGGTTTTTACATATGGTTAATAAGAGCTAAGTTTTTTAGAATCTGAATTCGGATATTCCACAGTTTTCGTTTTTTCTTTGTCGACATTTTGAGTCTAGAACAAGCCTCATCATCAGGACTTGATTTACAAAGAAGAGAGACAGTGGTGATAAATATGTTTATGGTTGTGTGAGATGACAATTATGTAGGTTTTAACCCCGTACAGGAAATACCTGCATACGAATTCTAAATCACAGAAAAAATAAAAATACGAGAGCATAACACATAAAACACATATACACAGAGATTTCCCACTGGATCTCAAAACCGAGACTACCAGCTTGATTTTTCATTATGTTCCTTTCAATGTTACAATACATATTTATACATGCCGAAGCATCCAATACCATGGACCGAAAAACCATCACGTCCAATACCATGGACCAAAAAAACATCGATCCAATACCATGGACCGAAAACCATCACGCCCAAAAAACATGTGCGAAAATCATGCACAAAACCATAGGTGGGTCCGCCCAACCTAACATAGGGTCCAAAACCAAAATTTTCGGGGGCGCTGCCCCGGACCCCATAAAGTGGGGTTACGGGTACCCCTCCTCAAAACCCCATGTTAACTATGTGGAAAGAATATAACACAACCCAACAATCTCCCACTTGTTGTTTTCTTTCCACAGGGGGCCACAGGAGAGCTTAGTCATTTTTCCAGCCTGAAACACCCATTGTTTCTCTACACCAAGAGAACTTCTCAGAGCTAACATATTTTGTCAATTCATCTGCAGTATTCTTCAAAGTGTCCACCTTTATCAGCAACACCTTTTTGTCTTCTATCATATCCCTCACAAAGTGATACTGAACATCAATGTGCTTTGTCTTTGAATGATAAGCAGGGTTCTTTGCCAAGAAAATTGCACTTTGCCTGTCACAGTCTATCCTTATAGCTCCCTGTACTAACCCCATACTTGAACACAATCTCTGCAACCAAACTGCTTCCTTGCTTGCATGAGTGGCTGCCATGTATTTTGCCTCTGTAGTTGACAGTGCCACTGCAGATTGTTTCTTACTCAGCCAACTGACTGCACCTCCAAATAGGTTAAATACATACCCACTTGTAGATCTTCTTGATCCAGATCTCCAGCCCATTCTGCATCAACAAAGCCACGGATATCCAACACTCTGTCCAATCCTGGTCTTCCTTGGTAGCACAAACCATAATCACTAGTGCCACGCAAATGCCTGAAAACCCGCTTCACTGCTGTCCAGTGCTCCTTCCCTGGTTTTGACATAAACCTGCTCAATACTCCCACTGCATGTGCAATGTCTGGTCTAGTACCGACCATGGCATACATCAAGCTACCGACTGCA